>SNQJ01S0032763.1:19447-37338 GCA_010110895.2 Picea sitchensis
AACTTACTCTGTGTTCTCTTTAGGGCATGTCCTTACAAAAGCCTAGCAGGAATGGGACAAACAATGTGGAGTGAGGAGTTTCTCACCATATATTAAGGTTATATTCACATGAGCTTTTCAACACCTTGGAGTAGCCATGGGGGCACTTAAAGTTAAGGGTTGAACTTATCCCAACTCCCAAGGCAGAGTGGGCATGTGTCTTAATGGTGCAATTCAATTCCGTTTAACTATATTATGGACCTAAGTCAACCCCTATGTTCTATTCAAGCCGCGTCATTAGAAATGCCTAATAAGCTTCTGAGTAATATTGAAGAGCAGGGACTTGTTTGCTAAGATTAGTTTCTCTTCTAGTTTATGTCTACTTGAATTATCTCCCCTCACCCATGTCTTCCTCAACAAAAGTTTGGGGAGGGGGGGTTCTCCAATAGCTTGCCTTCAAGCTCATTTGATTCCTCTAATTTCCTTTATGGTTGTGGTAGCCTTCAAGGCAATGGCAATTTTAACTACCAAAAAAATTAGAAAATTGTAAGTTAATATTGCTTGCAAATTTTTTTAAAAATGTGTCAAATTCTAGATCTGGTAGTCCAATCAAATGTTCTCAAAAAGAAAGTGTTGAGTTCATGGAGAGAGCATTGGCCATGAGATTTATTGTGACTTGTCCAAACCCTGAAATCATTGAGAATTAGTTGCACAAGTAATGGATTCCTCTCCTAAAGGGGCATATATATTACTATCTATGAGGAAAAGGCTTTTATGCGTTCCTTTTTAAGCTAAACTCTTATTGGGATTTCATATTTAGGATTGGGCCCTACTTTCTAAGAAGCTGCAAAGAATAAGGCCCACATATTAAACCAAATATGTTGTAAAAGACATTTCTTACAAAGGGGCAGTAGGTGTCGAGGGGGTTATCTCCAATCCCAACGGGATTCTGAAAATAGACTATGCATGGGGATTGGGAGAGGCAACAAAGAATCAAGTAGAGGCACTTGTTCTCTTTCAAAGTCTCGTTTGACTTCGAGCCATGGGGATCATTAAGGTAATAACCTTTGGTGATTCCTCACTCATCGTTGCCCAAGTTGGAAAAGCAAATATTGATCACACTTCCCCTCTTTCCAGAATTATAATAAGAATCAAAGGACTTCACCCACAATTTGAATCCATTGAATTGTTTCATATCCTCTGAACCCACAATCATCAAGTGGATGAAATGGAAAACAAAGAAGTTTCTTTGGGCAAGGGAACATTGTCCAAAAATGGGGGTGACCCTATCTAATTTAATTCCATGAAACGCAACATAAGAAGTAATCCATGTTTTTTTTAGCATATGGTGAAAATCGAGGTTTAGCGAGACTTTATTTCAACTCCTCCTCTAGTACTCTCCACACACTCCAAGTATGGTTAGGGTTGGAGTTTTATTGACAATGGGATGGAGAATGTTAATGCAAGTAGGACAATAAATGTGCGGGATTGGGGATTTGTTGGAACTAATTAATATGAATGGTTTTTGGTTTGGTTGGCATATGGTTTGGCCTCTCGATGTCGAGTTTCATGTAATTGTTTGGTTGGTCTGGCCAATAGTCACTAGGGTAGTTGTTTTGATTCTATTCTTATCAATGGAAGGGGCGTCATAGACCTTGATTTACTACAAGCCCTCCTCCAAATTAGCATGCTCGAGGATGATCACATTCACTCTAGTAGGTGTGCAAACTGTGGGGTGACAGAATTATGAAGGGTCATCAGGTCTCTCTCTGGTGAATTAGAAGCCCTCCAACAAACAATTGTGCATTTGAACCAATGCATGGACATGCAAATGAAGGTCAATTAGGATGAAATGTGATTTTGGAAATGAAAATTGAAGCCCATAACAAAGGAATTGATAAACTCTTTGAGGATTTGGATATGCACTACAATAGGATACTTGGTTTTGCTCACAGTTCCCAGTCTCTTGTGATCAGTCCTACAAACTCCATAGGCTCAGTCAAAGAGGACTATATGGAAGAAACTAGATTCCAGTAAGCTCTAACATGAACATGGGAAGAAGCATCAACTCATTTTTCCAAAAGGACCTAGCAAAATGCATAAGCAATCATGGAAGGAGCCCATAGTGGGCATGAATCTTTTTAAATAGCCTAGGTTTTCTTATATTTTATCGATTTGTATTTTTGTGTGGACAACGCATTAGAATTTATAGTTGTACACGTCATAGAAAACTCATAGAAGTTGGGAGTAGATTCCATTCATAGTCTTTTTTTTTACGAAACTAGAGTGTTTATCTCTATTGGTGAAAATACTCAAAACTTTTGTAACCTTTTGCTAAACAGTTCGATCACGACTTTTATATATCAATACAATGCTATCATTTTTGTTTTAAAAAGACATCTCTTACAAATAAAGAATTAAAAACAAGGAATGTGCAAAATATTTTAAGACATTTTATTGAAATTGAAACACCGACTGTAGTACTACTCCAAGAAACAAAGATGAAGGAGTATGTATTTTTCATTAAAAAAAAAAAAAAACATGTTAGATAGATTGTCATGAATGCCACCTAGACATCTTATGAAATTGAAACATTAATTGTAGTTGTACTCCAATAAATAAAAATGGAGGAGTGTGTACTTCCATAAATAGAAAATCTATGTTGGATAGGTTGTCATGGATGCGACCCAAGCCCAAAGGCTTCTCTAGGGTTGTTTTCACTACACCATGGGACATAATAGTACTTCAACTATAAGAAATAGTCTTTGTTTTTCACTAGAATATCTCTATATAAATAACAATGCAGACATATCAAAAGGTACAAAATATATCTATACGCTAGGCTCAACAATTGGGTTAAAAAGAAGAATTGTTGGGACTTTCTCAGATTATCGATAGAGCGACTTCATCCTAAAAACCCCATCATGGCAAGTGACTTTGCATTAGTCTTTGTTTCTTTCTTAAATATCTCCTTAAACAAGATACCCACCATAAATCTACTTAAACACATACCAACCATAAATTGATAACTAGATGTGGGTGTTAACCTAGAAAAATGAGGAAATCATTGCATTAATTCAGATATGAAAAAACCCAATCACATGTAGGGCACGTAGATATGGTTGGTATTAAGAGAAGATGAGAACGATCTTATTGCAATCCAAGTATGATACAAGGCTTTCACTATGCAATTGTCTTTAGCTTAGCAATCACAAGTATAAAAACATTCTCAACAAGTCAAAGTGACACCATTTGGCTCCACCAATTATATCCCAAATAAGCAAAGCAAATAAACTACCCCATAAGGACACACAAAATGTATGGAAATATATTAATTACATAGAATGATACATAAAGTAGGGGTGCAAGGGTCTTTAGCACAATTGTTTGTCCTTTCTCAACACAATCTCACCTTAAAAATTATGCAACTTAACACTCTCTCGTTCTAAAGCAGGGAATTTTGAGAAGATAAAGAGATGAAAAGTGGCGTTATAGGACCAACGAAGCAAACTTAATGGTTCACTTCATGAAATCATAATGAGTGCATAGAGAAATCTCATATAACCATATTATTATTATTATTATTATTATCATCATCATTGATTTGGGACAATGAATGTGTACATATAAATATGTGTAGGGAGTGATAGGTCATGTCCTTTGGAAAAGGCACGACTTATCATTATAATAATATAATAAATATACAATATTGACCCGTGACTATAATAAACATTTATACATTAGTACATAATGGTAATATACCCTAGGTATATTACAAGTCCTCCTCTATAAAAAATATTTGTCCTCAAAGCACAAGTAAAAACATGTATTTTGACAGAATGATCCATCTTCTTATACCTCACCTATTTGAATATGTTTGCGGACATGAAGCGATATGAAGTCTGAAGTTTTGAATGATATTGTCGCATAAAAAAGAGATCAAACAATCCCAAAATGATTCTTTCTTAAAGTCTTTGGTGATAAGAGTATTGATTTGATCTTCTTTGCTTTGACTTCAAGTTGTATTGATTTGGGGATGCTTTGATATGTAAGAGCAACGTTGACATTAATATATTGATTCTTGTGTGCTACTTTATTTGTAATTTGGGTGCAGATATAATACCCTGATAAGTTGATCCTTCTTAACCTCTAGTCTAATCTTTTCATGATATATTTGAATCGTCGTGTTGTTATTTGTTATTTTTATATTCACTGGTGCATCAACAACTTCATCAATGGTGGTCAATGGAACATCAACCATCGTTGAATCTGTAGATGTTGAGTTGTCATTGAATTGTTTCTTAAACTCATTTCCCATATGTTCTTTCCCTAATAAAACTTCATTCATAATGACATTTTGATTTTTAGTCTCACTTAATCTCATCAAGGTCTCTTTATCTGCGATTTCAACTTCTACAAAATTTCTTAATTCAATTAGATAGGTTAAGGTATTTTTATTTGCAGTCTCAACTTCTTAAAACTTTCTTGATTCATTCACATCAAGGAATGAATGTTTGTCTACTTTCATATCAATATATCCTCACGTTCTAATTTTTGTATTTCCATAAACAAGATTTGACTATGATTTTTTAAAAGATTAATTTCCTTGTCTTTATTGGACATGATCTTCTTGAAATGTTTGTTGGAGTCCTTCTCCTCTCGTGACTCTCAATCACAATGAATTGAAATATCTTGTTCAATTGATACTTGATCATTTACTTGTAAGTCACAATTTTTTCCCTCCAACACTCTTAATGACCAACTCTTCTAATTTACATTGTAGGATATGCACTTCATGTTGAAGGTTTTCATTAGCCTTTTCGAGATTTTTAATTTTTGCCACTTGGACCTTATTTTCTTGTTTATGATTTGTTATTGGCTATGCTACATGGAAGACAGGATATGACCGATTACAGGGTGTGGTTTGTCGAGATGGTACAGATGTGTCCTTTAAGGTTTATACACTATGTGCAATACCTATGGTTTTTTTTTGTTTTTTTTAACTTTGGAATATAGTCTAGGGAAACCCACTGGGAACGTCCCCTCATTTTGAGGATGGTACCTGGGGTAAACCAGATTTTGTAGAAAGTCGAGGCTTTTTCAATAGCTTTCTCATATAAGAGTTCAACATGTCACTTGTGGGAATTGAACCTGGGTGGGGGGAAATACCCCTCKGCACAAACCACTCRAGCTAAACCCAATTGACTGCAATACCCCATRCTTATTTCAATGATTGTTCCAAATTTCCACAAAATTCACAGAATCATAGATGTTGATTAAATGTTTCTCTTTATTGGGATGTCGGTTGCTTCTGTAGGATGGCGACTCCTACAATTATAATTTTGGGTCACTTCCCAATAGATTTATTCCATGCGCAGAATTATTTGTAGGATCCGTAGTGTGCATGGATGTCCACAAAAAGACTTTGTTTTTGGAATTTTTGTTGGTCTTAACTTTTTAAAAGGTGAACTACCTTGTCAGCATTCCCGAGATTCCAATAGATGCTCAATATTAACAATTACATGAGATAACTTTGTACAACTAAAGAATTTTAGTATATATTGGTGAACCGCTGATAATTCTTCTTGAGGTTGTTCGATGACCAATGACTCTATATTGCAGGTCGTGAATCATTAATAGTATATTGAAAATCGTCAATTGTGCATCTCAAATCATTAAATGTGAATATTTTCTACCTAGCCACCTTTCCTCGCCATCCAATCGACATTCACATCGCCCCTGACAACGTTCAATACAATCATTTGGTTGATGAGTCCTATGGTGGGCATCAAAAGACCAGAGGGGACCATATGGTCTCCCATCTGCTCAATTTCTTTTAGAGAGATATCTCTACTAAAGTTCCTACCAACAATAGGCATGGTGCCACCAAAGGTTCTCTGCAACGAAGTTGTTCTACGAGGTAATGAGATAATGGTGAAATTGATTTTGATTTGAGTTAGTAAATATATTATTGTTTATGATGAGTTGAAATTTCATGAGTAGAGATACCTCATAAATTATAATAATGGATTGGGTAAAAAGGCGTAAGAACCTTATGGGTGGATCTTCGTAGCTACTATAAGCCTAACTAAATGATCTTATAGTTCCCATGCATGAAGGATACGCATGCAATTGGGGTTCATGGATGTGTCATAATACTCTTGTCACTATGTCTAAATGGTATGAGGATTTCTTTAATGATGACTCTGTCCAATTACACTATCTCGTTTAAGTTTAAGTGCTATGAATTTTTCATGTAGTGCTAGGATTTCCTTGAATGCATCTTAGTCCCCCTTAGGAAATTCACATGCCATGAGCCCTAGCATTTATTTATCATGTATGCTCATAAGTATATTTGCATATCGATTAATTTGTCTAGGGATATGAAGCAATACATATTCACCTTGAAATCAAACACATTATTGGGTATATTAACCTTTCGAGCACCTAATTCCATTATCAAATCCCCAACCATAGGATTATGGATTGTCCATCACTTTACAAGGTTGATTCCTCAAATACCACTTTAGTGATAGTATTGACTTCTCAAACCCAAAAGGTGTCAGCATCTACTCACGGTGGTGAATAGATTCAGGAGGCAAAGAAGGGAAAGAAGGGTAATGTGGCTCCCAGGGGTCCAAGYAAGGGTGTGGATAGTCCTAGGTGGGCACCACCAAAACCAACCAACTTAGTTGCGAGGAAGGGCCTCGATGGCTCTTCTTAGGCTGTTCATTCTCATGGGGGGTAATTGTAGGGTCTGATCTCCTCCTCCAAGGCTCTTCAAATAGGCCACTATTGAACCTAACAACAAATGAAGATGACCTTAGAAGAATACCCTTGATGGGTGGATGACTGATGCATTTGAAAAGAATGATTTTGTATCTTCGAACTCTTAACCACTTTTGAGTGGTAAGAATAATGAGAAGATGGATGTCTATATGGAAATTTTCCAATAAAATACATGTAATGGAAAGTAAAGGGTCTCACAGACTTGATTAGGAAGACATGGCCTCTACAACCCCAACAAGTATTTGGGAACTTACTTGTCAAAGTTGTGGTTTACATGGTCGAACTTTAGTGATGGCAACGAGAAATTCATGGAATGTATAAACAAGGATGTGTATTTGAACATAATATTTGTTTTTTGCATCTATGAAGTGGGGCAACCGATGAAAATGTTGGGGAAGCCACTTTCTCCATCCATAGACTCATTATATTCCCCTTCTCTCAAGGTATACCAACAATAAGATTTCCTAGGTCTAGATACTTCATCAATGACTCATGCCTTCAACACTCAACTTGTATTCAAGCCATTTTATGGGTATATAACTTGTACAATCATTTACATACATGTTCAACTTTGATGAAATCACATTGGAAACATTTTCATACAAACACACCTCTTTTGTAACACTTAGTTGATTGAAATTAGACCAATATATTTGAGACCAATGTCATTATTGAAATCCCTTCCCATATCAGGTGTTCTCTCTAGATCTGTGGTCACCCACCTCCACCTATCTCATCAACTAGACATACCAACACTTGATACACCCCAAATGTTTTTGTAACCATGTTAGGCAGAGGTGTAGGACCACCCACCCACCTCCTCTAGCACCACCCTCTCCTGCTCTTAGACGAAATCCAAGGATTTTATCATTTACGGTGAGTCTAAACCTTCTAGACTTATCATGTCTTATCAACAACCCTATCTAACATAATGCCACTTGGTTAGATATGCCAACCAAATTGTTGTCCTATATCCCTAAATTTGAAGGTCGAGACAAGGAGGACCTCGTTAATCATGTGATAATTTTTCATTTATGGTTTTCCTCCAACGATAGCATAAAATACTTGGTAAAGCTTCGATTATTTCAACACACCCTCATATGGTTTTTTTCCAAGTGGTATGTTGAACTCCCAATAGGTGTCATACCATATTTGTGTCCATTGTCGTTGTTTTTTAACCTTCTTCCAATTACTAGTCTACCATGATACAGGTGTAGAAAATTCTAGCTATGTGTCACCAAACCACTGCCACTCGTATCATAGACCACATCAACGAGCAATGTTGATGACACAATAATTGTAACATCAACCTAAAAGATCCCCCTCTGATATTGATTTCTAAAGTCACTCCTTCTTGTCATTGCCAAAAATGCAGTCACCGCCACATCCCAAACTAAAGAAAAGGCAATCCTTAAGGCACAACACTTTGCCCTTATATATGCATAGTCATTGTATTTATACACCATCTTTTCAAACACTCTTTGGTACCCTTCTCATGAATCCCTAACACCAGGGGCATCTAATGTGATTGACAATATAATTGGGTTGCTTGCTCACACCATGAACTAGTTTGGTTTTATGTCCTTGTCCCCCAATATCGACATTTATATAAATCATTATGGGGGGACTATTGTGTCTTATGGGGGACCCATCATGCCCTATGGTATCCCTCATCCTTTGCGTGGAAAATCTCACCTTTCCCATAACGAGGCCAACGACTCTTATGTTAATCCCTCCATGTCTTATGGAGGCCCTTCCATGCCTTATAAAGATCCACTGACTCCTAAACCATATGCCCCCTTAGCTCAAGGTGCTCCATAAGCACCCCCTACCTATCAAGGATCCCTTTTCCTTACCAACCATTTTCCACCTTCCCACATCAATCTATTCCAACCCCAAGGGTGGGTTTTTGTATAACAAAACCATTGTAATCTGCCTAACCAACAATCATAAAACAAAGGAAAGAACAAGAAGGGAAGCAACAACAATAATAAGAAGAACTAGAACCCTAGGAATGGGGGAAATAAACAAAATCAATCTAATAACATTGGAGAAACAACGACTACTATGCAAATCATAATCATAATTTGATATACAATAAGCCATCCAAGCAGGGAAAGAACAATCAACTTAAGACAAACCATCCTTGCGTTATTTGCAGGACATATGGCCATTACACACATCATTCTTGAGTTACCCGAGCTTTAACACATGCAATGCTTTTAGGGTAACCAAAATCCTCCCATTGACAATGTTAACCCCCACAGGGGCACCTTAGCCCCATATAACCAACAATATTGTAAAACCATTTCTCCTAGAAGAACTTAGTAAATAACATTAAAGATGCCCCAACATCCTCTTCATCCTCTCACCCCCTTCTAGGTGGATGTCTTTCTTTTCAACACATATCGATGAACTCTCGTGACATACACCTTCAAAAACATACTCACACATATGGAATTCCCAACTTTAAATCTATTAGCATGGACAATGCCTAATTGGTGTCTAGTGGCCCGTTGTAAATACCTCGACCTAATGCCAACCCCACACCTTATGTGCTTAAGTTTACTTTAATTCCAACTGCACATAACCCGCTTTCAAGTGCTACCCATAACNCTCACCCCCTTCTAGGTGGATGTCTTTCTTTTCAACACATATCGATGAACTCTCGTGACATACACCTTCAAAAACATACTCACACATATGGAATTCCCAACCTTCAATCTATTAGCATGGACAATGCCTAATTGGTGTCTAGTGGCCCGTTGTAAATACCTCGACCTAATGCCAACCCCACACCTTATGTGCTTAAGTTTACTTTAATTCCAACTGCACATAACCCGCTTTCAAGTGCTACCCATAACTACAACATCATCGATGACTTTGCCTAGTTTCCTTCTGCCATGTCAATTATTGTGTACCTAGTCACAACTGAGGTAATATATTGTAAAAAAGTCATATGTGTACAAATGACACCTTTGTATAATAAAGGCATATACACATGACATAAGATTAGCTTCTAGTTTATCCATCTTAATATTATAAATATGGGTTTCCCCTTATCTTATGTATCTCATTATCTTTACCAATATAAAAACCAACTCCACACTATTATTCACGGATATGTCTTCTTCCATTTATTTGGATTAACACATGTTATCCAATCCTTGCATGTGTAGGTTCCCCCACTGTTAAGGTTTATATTTTGTTATTTCCATTTACTTGCGAGTGTTATCCCATTTTGTAAGTGTTATTAGAGTTTTAGGTCAAGTTTCACCGACATTGTGCGTTGTTTCTTTTTTCAAGGAAAAAAAACTGCAAATGGTGAGAAGATATTATTAGGTCATAACCAAGGTCAAGTTTCAAGAGCCCTTCCCAATATTTCTTGGTGAAATGAAAGAGAAGTTGTGACTAAGTTGGAAGGAAAAGGGCCTATGTGGTGCACAAACCCATAACCCCCTTTCAAGAGCTATGAAAGTTTTGGAGATGAGGATAGCGACGAAACATCCATGGTCTATTTGGATGTAGATCCTATTGAAGTGAAGGCTGAAGAGAAGAAGATGCATCATGAGGTTTGTTGTTGTGTTTTCACCCATCAAATAGAGACCATTTTTTTTTCTAGTCGAACTTGGACAGTTCCAAATAATCTTCAATTGTTGATCATAATGACCCAACAAGTTTTCAATCAGCTTCATTTCTCTAGTTCTTCATCATGAAAAGATAACAGAGATGGTTTCTTTTTGAAATGAAAAGAGCAGAAAATTAAAAGATACTACAATAAGGAAAATATCTTGTGTCCATCTTCTAAAAATTATCCCCATGTCTCAGCTCTGTTCAACACTTGACACAATCTAAAACAAAGGTCATATGCCCAAGATATGTCATTTTTCTCCCACATTTTGTTGCCTCATACTTAGCCATTTTTCATTTTCCTTATCCTCCACTCTCCATACTTAGTCATTTTTTTCTCATTTTCCTTTGTCTTTCCTTTCTCTATACTTCCTTCCTCTCTATTCTCTACACTTCCATACGTAATCCTTTTCACTACTACCCATAATACTCTATACTACTCCCCATGCTCCATACTTAGGCATTTTTCCAATCTTCCACACAATTTCCATACTTAACTATTTCCATTTCCATTTTCATTTCTATTCCCATACTTAACCATTTCCATTTTCATATTCATATTCATATTCATATTTCAATTTTCATTTTTCATTTTCCATTTACCATTTACCATTTACCATTTTACTTTTCCTAACCCTGCTACTTACCTGCCCAACACTTACTCATTTTTCATGACTTACCACGTTTTACTCTTTTTACACTTATTTGTTTTTATGCATTGCAGGAGTCCCATTATGGGAGACCAACCCATTCCTATCTTGGAAATCCTTATGTCCGATAACTCACAATCCCATGACCCTCAATTTTCACTTCCCATTTCCACATTACCCAAATTGCACCCTTCATGACTTGGTCATTTTATTGAGTTATACACTTAGTTTTTACCGAGTCTTATACTTAGTTTAGTTTTTTACTTTTAAATGCGGATGTTGGAGAACATACCTTCATTTCTACCTTCCACTCCTGCAACCTCTAACCTGCAATACTTATCACCCACATGACTTATGACTTATCACCTCCATGGCTTATCTTATTTATTTACTCACTTTTAGTTTATTTTCCCAATGCGGATGTGGGATACATTCTCTTTCACTTTTTCATTTCCCATGTCTTGTGTCATGCATCCCACAATCCCACATTCACTATATTGCACTCTCCATTCCCCTTTTTTCACCTCATACTTAGTCATTTTACCAAGTTTTATCTCCTCACCTACCTCCTTTACCTCCGCATTCTCATGACCCCACAAACAATTCATTTAATTTTTTAATATTATTTCTTATCCTAAGTTTCTTCCCCTTTTTAGTGGACCTACAATATTGGGACATGTGACCGTGGCGTGGACCTATCCCTGGGTGATACGTGGTAGTAATGTGGATATACCCCTGGGTGACACATGGATGGACAAAGATGACTAGATAGTGACTTCGCATGATGACTAGGTGATGATGTGGTGGTCAAAAGATACTTTGTGCACAAGCTACATAGAATCCTATGGATTTCTTTACTTCATTCAAAAATAACATGGAGATGAAATTTATTTATAAACAAGTCATGAGAACCCTCCCATTATACATGTGGAATAAAGAAAGTCGAATTTGCAAATCAAAGGCTCAGATTTCACGAGGATAGATCAACGATGATTGAGTCTCCATCTTCCGAAGCTCATAAATTTTGATCCCGACGTCTGATTTGAGCAAGCAAAAGCTCATCAGAAAGGTAAAGAAGTGAAGAACACATTGGAAGTTGTTTAAATGGATGAAATATTAGTTATCATGACCTAAAAAATGAATTATAGTCAAGACTATTTTGGGACATGAAAACAAGTTACTTTTGGAAAATCATTTATTTAAACAAATCATTGAACTTCTAAAATAGGTCTCAATTGATGGCATGAATATATCAATTCAAGTTTACAAAGGGAAGATAAAACCCTAACTAAAAAACGATTTCAAAAATATGAAAAGAAGACTATAAAAGAAGATGTAAAAGGGATTTGAATGGCTCAAAATTTCCATCATAATAAATCAAGTAGTCACTTTTTTTTGCTCTCAATTGGCTTTCGTCCTTAGTTAGTAGTCATTTTGCCTTTATTTTTTTAGAATTTGTGAAAATCAAAGGCTGACCTCTGACTGTCTCCTTTTGTGTTCCAGGTTTCTCTTTCATTTCATGGTCCACGATAGCCCAATCCCAATCATTTTTGAAGGGCAAAAACAATTTTACTTTTCATGAAATCTCATAAATTATTGTTTATTTTGTAAATATTCTATTATTTTTCAGGTTCCAAGAGAACTATTCCGGACATAACATTATTGATCTCTCAGACTTTAATTTTAAGCATGTGATTTTAAATGTGTGTCTATCAAAATTTTAATGATCATTTAAAGTTCTCTACCATATGTGGTCCATATTTTCCTTTCCTTTGTTGAATAATGTGTCTTACTTTGATGAATGTTGTGATCGAAATGTTGTCCTATGATAATGTATACTATTTTGGTTTATAAATCTTGTAATATAGTGTAAATATTTTCTTTCTGTAAGATACTTGGTCCTCTCTCAGGTATTCTTTACATGTGAATATTTGTTTCAAGAATAAGCTTGGCCCTCTCTCGGGCCTCTTTTACATTATTGTATATTATTTAAATATAGAGCAGTGCCACCTCTTTAAAAATTCAGGGGGGTTTATCCTCATGATTTTATCTTAAAGACCATAAAACAATCTTTTAGATCAACATTTTTGGCGACTCCACTGGGGATCGATTCATTTTCAAAAAATCTGATAATTTTTAGGATCAGATATTATTGGAAAACTAGAAATTGTCTAGTCAAGTCTTGGAAAAATATATGTCCAATTATTTTAAGATGAATTGGGTTCTTGAAAACCTTGTTCAAGGAGAATCAAATGGCCTTGAAGATTTGTTATTGAAGTTTCAGGCACAATTCAGTTATGCCAATTTCGACAGAACTAGAGAACCATCCAAGATTTGGGAGGATAAGCTCCCTGATGACTCCATCATTAAGATTATATATTTTAAAGAAAGTTGCCTTGACAACTTCACCAAAAAGATTCTAGAATTAAGAAGATCTATATTATGACTCCTCCGAAGAGTTTCTTTCGTGTTGTGATGATACTTTTCCTTCCCCACCAATCCCAACAGAAGTTGTTCAAGTTACAATAATTGGAGAAGGTACACAAAGAAAGAAATGGTTGCATAAAAGTCTACTCAATTTGCAAGAAGAAGTTCATCCCTTGCCAAATATTTCCATGGACATGTTTCACATGTTCTTCGAAAATACTTTAGAGGATGTAAAGAAGCATTTTGTTAAGTTTAATAGTGCTTGTGATATTTATAATGTGATTGAAGATGGTGTTGCATGCCGATCTTTTATCTTAACTCTAAAAGGAAATGCTAGTGAATGGTTTTATTCATTACTGCTTGGAATCATCACTAGTAGGGATGTATTAGAAAATTTATTTGTCGATAAATATTTCCCCAAGAAAGATCCATATTCTCTTTTCTTGAAGTTGGTTGAAATCCAAATGAATGGGGAAGAGATAGTGTTAAGCCCTAAATCATGGCACATTACCCCTTAATTGGGGCATATTAAATTAGTATTGTTATTTTATTTATGTCGACTTGGGTCCATTAGTTGTAATTGTATCCCCTAGTCTCCTATATATACCAAGAAGACCTTTTCATTTGGAATCATCTTATATTTGTGAATTCATATGATGTATAAGGAGGTTTCCCCCTCGAAGAGGCTTATTATCTAAATTTATCTCTTTTTCAAGGCATGGAGTACTTATTCTGAGGTTTTTATTCTATTTGGATATTTGGTTCTTAACATTTGGTATCGGAGCTAGACAATCCTCAAGACTAGCTTCTCCAAACAAGTCTTCTTGGAATTTTTGCTACAACTTTTTTTCTGGAAGGTTTCGGGATCTTAAATTTATATGGTGTAGAGGAGACATATAGAGATAAATTGGGTCAAAATTTTAGATCTTCTTTCACTACATTTTCGGAGATACATTATTTCCAAATTAGGGTTTTTGACTAGTCCTAAAACTAGTCTGAAACATGTCTTCTTGGAATTTTCGCTCCCAAGTTTTTTCGGCTTGGATTCAGGTTCCAGAATTTTTATAGTATGAAGGAGGAATATCTAAGTACCTTATGTTGAAATTTCATCCCTTGATTCATTGTACTATGAAAGTTATTCTCTGAGGAAATTAGGGTTTTTAGGTGGTCTAAAATTCAGTCTAAAACAAGTGTTCTTGGGAAAATTGTTATATCTGAAGCTACAAACCTCCAAATTGAGTGAGACCTATTCCATGGGTCAGATTACAGACCGAATTTTTACTAGTGTAAATTTCGAGTTCTGAAGTGAGGATAGTGGCATGATCTAGGCCGTACAAGTTCATTCTCCAGAAAGGGAAAGAATCAACACATCTTGGGAAAGTTATCATAAAATTCTCTTGGAGAATCCAATCTTGGTCTAATCTATGGGGTTGGAAAGAAGACACATCATGCTACCTCAGGATGAAATTTTAGCCTCATAAGGGCCAAAATTGCAAAGCTACAGTAGAATAAAGTTCGGCTAGTAGAACAGTCTCCAAATTAGTGTTTAAAAGGTGCCTTTAAAAAAAAAAAAAATTGCATATCTTTTGACTAGAAGATCCAATTGGGGTATTTCAAAAAGTGAAATAAAGTGGGGTAAAAAGAGTATCACATAAATCTGAGAGAAACTTAGGTATTTTCAGGTATAGACATATCCCGATGTCTCTAAACGTAGGATTTGTCGTTACTTGTTAGCGCTACAACCCGGGGACAATGTGGTTCTTCCATGTACCTAGAGTATATCGGAAGGCCCCTTTCGAACGATTTCACATTAGACAACACTGCTACGAATTTGAGCTCCCACATACCTGGCGTCTATCGGGAGACCCCCTAGAATCCTGAGACTAACTGAGTAAACCATTTAGCCATCATTTTTCTATAGTACACTGAGAAAAACACTCGAGGAGATCACTCTTTAGTACCTGGGTAGTCAGATAGTATGGCTAAGGGCATGGTCAAGCCTCCTTAGTTAGTGCCCTGAGATTTTGGGCTACGTACTATTGTTGGATCCTGCATGTATATCGGAGAGCTATAACACCTCACACTCCCTTGTCTGTGAGGACCTATGCCTAAGACAATTAGGAGTTCCTACTTGCAGTGATACTTGGCCAACATTCCACCAAAAAAGGTAACTTATACACCAAATAAACCTTCATACAATCCTACTTGGAATCTTGATGAAGGTGAAGAAATGCGCAAGGACATAAATGATATACAACAAAAGGAAATAACAAAAGATGAACTACAAAGGATGATGGATTCAACTAAAGCTAAGTTGGAAGCGATAATGGATACAAAGATGGATGGTTTAAAAGGGGAGATCATGGAAGGGTTGAAAAAGTTGCTAATAGAGAGGTCACATGGAAGTGATAATGTATCCCATGAAATTCATGATGAGGACACAAGGAAGATGAATCAAGACTAGAGAAACTCCAGATTTGGGTTGAAGACCAACCACTTTCCTAAGATCGATATGAGGAAGTTTGAGGGCAAGGGTCCAATCACATGGATACTCCAGATGGAGCAGTTCTTTGATCTACATGATGTGCCACACACACAAAAGGTACAAATTGCATCTTTATATTTAGAACCCAATCAGTTTGCGTGGTATTGATGGCTTTGTTCTCACAAATCACTTGTCACTTGGACAATTTTCACGGAAGAAATGATAGGGCACTATGAGGATACAAGGAACAATACCTTCTTCGGCCAATTGATAAATCTCAAGCAAAAGGGTTTAGTTGTGGAGCACATTGAGAACTTCTAAAGATTGAATATAAAGGTAACATATATTCCAGATGAGCACCTGATTGATATTTTCATAGGAACTTTAAATGATAACATTCAACATGAGGTTTGCCTTTGGGAACCCAAATCATTGGAGAATGCGTTAAGAGTGGTGAGAAATGTTGAAAGTAAAAATTTGGCTATGGCTACTAGAAGGACCACCCCTAACATCTATCGAGAGAATAATATTCCTTCTTTTAAACCACCTCAACCTACAAGGTTGAAAACTCAACAATTGGAGGAAAGAAAAGAAAAAGGTTTATGATTTAATCGTGACAACAAGTACAATAAGGGACATAAGCGTGGTAAGAAGAAATTGTTATACATAGATTGTGAAGAGGAAGAAGAAGAAGAAAAAGNTGGAAACCTTCTTTCTGCGGGGTCCTCTCTGGAACGTCCTGTAACTTTTCTAACTTTTCTTTCTTCTTGCCGAGCTTTCTAGCCTTCTTTCCTGTAATCTAAGTTACTGGGTTCCTCTTCCCATTTTGATTCTTACCTTCTCTTGGAAAAGTAACTTCGCACTGTCGATGATCTTTCATAGGGTTCAAGGGTGATACTTCTTCTCTGTCTGGGATAGGTGCTCTACTCTCTTGTAAGACAGGTGTGTCATGTCTTCCTATGTTCTTTCAACTTCGATGTCCAGATCTCTAGTCCTTAGTAGCTTCGACTGGTCTTCTTGTTCTTTTAGTAAGTACACTATTCTCTTAGCCATGAAATCTCTTAGTTCTTTCTTTTTCTGTTCTAGATCCTTCTCTTCTTGTTTTCTTCGTATCCGATCTTTCTCAATCCAGGTTTTTCCTAGTAAAATAACAAATGGGGCATTATTATCAACAAACTTAATGATCTCAAATTCTTCTTCTGTCGGAGTGACATGAGCACTCATAGATGTCTGGGTAAGTCTTCCACATAGGGTTATCAACTTTCCTCTAAATAATCTTATTCCTCCTAATGAAGGAACCATAGCAGGATTTCCCAAAATTTCCCAAGTTCTTTCTGTCATGATGCTCACCTGTGTTTCCTCATCCATAACAGAGTCTATGTTTAAGTCTCCTATTCATGTTTCTATGCGCTCCTTTTCTTTTAAGATCTCTGATAAACTGGTGTCTTTGTGATCATTCATGGTTTCTTGCATCTACAATAATACAGTCTTTGATTCTTTCTGGTTATTAGTCTCTTGATGTTCCTCAGGGTTTTCTTGTCTCATATTCATCTTTTCAACTTTTTCAATCATTCTAGGGCAATCCAAAACTTCATGTCTAGTAGCCTTACAACAAAAGAAAATAGGACCTCTACCAGGGCATTCCTTAGCAAGATATCTCGGTCTTCTGCAACTATAGCAAAGAGTTAATCCTCTATTTCTCTTGAATGATCCCCAACCTTTCCTGTACTGCGCATTGGGATCACAGTAACTAACCTACACAAAATTCTTTCTAGGATCCTACATCCATTTGTTATTCCAAACATTTTTTCTATGCATAGGAATAACATAGCTTTCATTATTTCTATTAGATCTATTCATATCAAATATTCTTTCTTCTGGTTGTACCCAAGTTTTCAGACTAGGACCAAATATATTAAACATACCTAGAT
>SNQJ01S0032763.1:44761-58955 GCA_010110895.2 Picea sitchensis
ATAGTTCTTGGAGTTAATTTAAAATATAAATTAAATATGGAAAGTATGGAGAAGGGGGGTAAAGTGAGGGTAGTGTAGGGGGAAGGGGAAAATGAAGGTGGTGGAGTGAGGGGGATGAGATAGGGTGACATAGGGGGGTAAGGTGAGGGTAAAGTTGGGGTGGGGGGGCAGATGAGTGTGGCATATGAAGTGGGTGGATGGAGAAACATAGGGATAAGGGAGTGAGAGGAGTGCAAGTTCGTTCATTCGATGGCCTTAAAAAATAAACCAGGCGTGGAGTAAAGGGGTGGGGTAAGGGGAGAGGAGAGGAGAGTGGAAAGATAAGGAGGGATGATACTTTTTTTTTTTAAATGACTAAGTGATGAGGAGTGAACGAAGGAAGGAGAGGGGAAATAAAGGAGGCGAGGAAATACCGTGATGGTGAGATCCCCTGGTGGTATGGGGGAAGGGAGAAATATTAAAATGAAGCTAAGTATGGTGAATAACGAAGAACGAGAATCCAAGAACCAAGAACATGATTTAGCATGAGTGTTAAATATAGAAAGATGAATTTGAAACAATTAAATGTGGTTCGAAAAAAATGGACATGGCTCCAAAATACGGTTCCAAGAAAATAATGTGGTTCCAAGACATTGATCATGGTTCCAAGAATTCTTAGTTCCAAGAAAAATTAGCTTTGTCACATATGAAGAAGCGCTTTTTTCGAGTTAGACAAAAATCTGGATATCTTGAGCATACAAAATTGGATTTTGAATCTACGAAATACGTGATGAAGCTAAGACTAAGGTATATGCAATGAACTTATAATCGTTCAAAAATTGTCTTCTTTTGATATAATTTATTATTATTATTCCAGGAGCAGGAAAATATAGGTGACTGCAATTTGTTTATCAACAATTAGCCCCAATTGTGAGACAATGACCCCTTGTGGGTTGCTGAGAACACCAGAATCTGAAGACCAACTGCCTTCTCCATTGGGATATGGAGTCATCTTCAAAGTAAATTGTTGTAATTCTTCCTCTTCCATGGAGTTATCTTCAAATATTATTTCCATATAGCAACTGCCTTATTATGCAAACCTTGAACTGAAGAAATAAAATATGTACACATAAGATTTACCTACCCTATCCTACTTGAAAGAAATGAAATTTTTTAGGTGTAGGTGGACTTCCAATCGATCCATTCAAGCATCCAACTAATTTTTGGAATGAACTCCATAACTGTGACACATATCAAGGCTAGTACCAAAGAATCAGGGGCACTCTTTATGTGTGTTGGACAAAAAATGAACCATATGTGTTGAGAATCTAATTGCATTGCTTGACCAACAATGCTTTGGAACCATGATTCAATAAAATCAACTCTTGGTTGCTCAAGAATGTTGTTGTCTTTGGCTGGATGAGAAGTTTCATTTTTTAAAAGATTTTCATCTTTCTCCGTATTTCCAACCACTTTCAATATTCTTGACTAATTGGCAATGTCCTAAAAATATTCTTCCTTTACGCAATGATAATATTTCTCATCATTGTTGTCAAGATTATTCTCTTCCACCAATTCTTCTTGTTGCGAATGTTCTTGTGGTTTTTCATCATTGGTTACAAGGCCGAAATCTTCTTATGCATTTGGTGGAGGCTCCTCAATTTTATTCTCAAATTTGTTGCTTGAATAATCTTCATATGGAGTATATGAAAGGATGAAATATGCATTGTCTTGCATTCATATGGGAGAGGGTGGGTGACAATTTTTTTAGCAAATAAACTTTCTAACACACCCCAACAAGTAATGGTCCCAGACAACAATGAATGGAACAATTCAAGAGCATCCCCACATAGAGTTTGTAAAAATAATCGACATGTAACATTATCTTCAACGAGATTAAAAATATCACATGTACATTTGAATCTAAACAAATGATACTTTGCATCCTCCGAAGTATTCCTAAAGAATGTAGAATTTTTTTCCATAGGGATATTAGGCATTTGAAAATATACTTTTGGCAGATTAAAAGGGCCTCTATGTAGTCACCTTCTTCTTTGGGAACTTGTTCCTTTTGCTAATTTTTGTAAAGCCATTGATGGGCTTGGTGGAGAAGGCAAAGGAACATCACAACATGAATTAAATTGTTCATAGGAGTCATAATATATATCTTCTTGATATTTTTGAATCTTTCCAATGGAATTGTGAGGGCTTTTAAGAGTTCCTTCAATGGAATCACTAGGGAGTTCCTTCTCCCGAATCATTGATCATTCTTGACTCTTTTTGAGGTCATTCAAACATATTTGTATAATCTTTTTATAAACCCCATGCATCTAGAAAAAAACAACAATTTTCTTGAATCTTCTTTTTGAAACTTTGAATCATGGAGATTCTCGTCCTTCAATNATTGATCATTCTTGACTCTTTTTGAGGTCATTCAAACATATTTGTATAATCTTTTTATAAACCCCATGCATCTAGAAAAAAACAACAATTTTCTTGAATCTTCTTTTTGAAACTTTGAATCATGGAGATTCTCGTCCTTCAATCAGATCTAAAACAAAGCCTCAGATATCTCGAAAATAAATGGCTCCTTAGTATGGTCACCAAAAATGTTGATGGTTGAATCAGTTAAGATTGAAACAACAACCTAACGAGGATATGAATTCCCCTATGTTTTTATATAGGTGGTATTCCTCTTTGGCTAAAAGTTATACATTGAATATCTTGGATTAGGGAGAATGCAAAATAGCAAACCCCAAATCTTTATTTCTTTGATTTGTATATAGAATGGTTCTTGATAACCAAATCTGATCTTTATGTGCAATGGATAGCTTCTTAACAATTAAAATATTGAGGGAAGGCTTCAATATCGGAATATATTTATGCTCAACATCATAAATACAACCCTCTATATCACATACAAATAGTGGATACATCCATATATCCTCACAAGAAAAATGAGGAAATAGTTTTGATCATCTCAAAGAACTTTAAATGAGTTTTTCATTAATAACCAAAACAATTTTATTGACAAATTCAAAAAATATCATGCTTAGAAATCCCAAGATCTGAGAAATCATTAGAGAAATACCCCGAAACAATTCTTTGTGGATATTTATTCATGAAAGATATTTAAATAATATCTTTAAAGATATTTAAAGATATTTAAATAATAGATATTTAATAATACACAAAATCTATGTAAAGAAATTGACAATTGACTTAGATATAAAGCTTTTTAAACAAGGGCTAAATTCCCATGAATCCAATTGACAATATTGGCTTATATCTGACAGTAAAAGTTGTGGCTGTAAATACTCCATGATCATACATGAAAAGTCTTGGAAGATTACAAGAATAACACTAAAAAACTCAACCTTCTGTTAATTTCAATAATACAAAAAAAAAACTTGAGAAATTAGTGTAGAAGAAGAAAAATGGAGAAGATGAAAATCTATGTTTGTTGATCATAAGCTTGACTACATTCTAATGATTGGACCCTCCTATTCTAATCTCTTTCTCTGATACTGCAACCTTCTCTAACCCTTTGATGAAGCCCTTTCTTGCTTTTTAAAATCATCTCTTCTAACTTCTTGAGAAGTTAGGGATTTTACTTTCTTGGAATAATCATTTTAATTAATGCCTCAATAAACTCTAATTAATGAATTTGCATCATTGACATCCCCATCTTGAAGTGGACCTTTTCGTATTTAATAAAAGTTTTTAAATAAAGTTTTATTTTTAATTTTTAATTTATTTAATGCCTTTTAAATTTATTYTAATTTTTTGAGTGTGATATTCAATTTCTTATCCATGGAAATCAATTTATATGTAATATTCATCATCTCATCTTTCCAACGAGTCCTCCTGGACTAGATTTCTATTTATGGATCTCAATATATGAGCTCATGAAGTTGAGGTAMCAAGCAAATTTATCAACACAACAGAGAAATATTATTGATTGGTCTTTCAATTTCTGAGAAACTTTTGGCCATTTCAACCCTTGAAACCCATTCCATCATATTTCTCGTCAAATTATCTTTCCAATGAGGTAAAGTTTTCCCAAATCCGACTCCCGGATATCAATATATGGCCTTTATAACATCAAGACTCAACAATCGTTAATTAAATTTATGGGGCAATCCTAGCCCTTGATTTCAAATTGTTCTTCTTCATTAAGATTTCGACTTGTTCTCCAAAATAAACATCCCACATGCATGGGAGTTTTTGAGAGTTTAATGTATATAATGAAATCTTTATCAAAGACTTGGTGTAAAACATATGGAGGCTATGGAGACTTAGTGATTCGACCACTTAGAAAATTAATGAAATATTTTAATTTTCGAGTCATCCTCCAATAGGTGCCCAATCATCATCCAGTTAGTGATGAGTCAACATGAGTCAACGATGAGTTAGTAGTCCACATCATCACCACATGTTGTTGTGTGATAGATCACCACAAGATGCCACATGTCACCACCTGATTGGTTGCCACGTGTCATAAGGTCATTGGCTTCATTGGATGCCACATGTCAACCATGTGTCATGAAATAGCTAGTTGAAAAATGGAGCGATTTGATTGGATGATAGTTCTTGGAGTTAATTTAATGAGTGTGGTGGAGGGAGTAGATGGACGAAGAAATGGAGGGATAAGGGAGTGAGAGGAGAGCAAGTACGTACGTCCAATGGACATAAAAAAAACAACTAAGTGTGGAGTAAAAGGGTGGGGTAAGGGAAGAGAAGAGTGCAGGGATGGGAATTATTGTTTTTTGAAATGACTAAGTGATGAGGAGAGAAGGAAGGAAGGAAAGGGAAAATAATGGAGGTGAGGAAATCCCGCGATGGTGAGATCCCACAGTGATATGGGGGAAGGGAGAAATATTAAAATGAAACCAAGTATGGTGAACAACGAATAATGAGAATCCAAGAACCAAGAAAATGACTTAGCATGAGTGCTAAGTATATAAAGATGAAGTTCAAAGAATCGAACGTGGTTCGAAAAAAATGGACATGGTTCTAAGAAAATAATAAGGTTCCAAGACGTTTATCATGGTTCCATGAGAATAATCACGGTTCCAAGAATTCTTAGTTCCAAGAAAATTTAGCTTTGTCGCATATTGAAGAAGCGTTTTTTTTCTTCGATTAGACGAAAACCTAGATATATTAAGCATACGAACTCAGATTTTGAATCCTCGAAATGCACAATGAAGTTGAGATTGAGGGCTACACAATAAAATTATAATCGTTCAAAATTTTCCTTCTTTTGATATCAATATTTTTGTTTTTCCAGGAGTGGGAAAATATTGGTGACTGCATTTTTGATAAACAACTACATGGGAGGGAAGTTTTGACCTCTCATATGCTCAATTCGAGAGTACTGATTATAATGAGTTTAAGGAAGGATTTGATGAAACTCCACTAGATACACATGAATATTTCATTCAATATTATCATGGTAAAAATGTTGCAATGGGTTCTCAAGTGCCACAGCCACTTTATCTAAAGTTGAAAGGAGAGTGTCTACATTGGATGAACAAAAATGATGTTAATGATCATCACTTTACATCAAACTTTCATGATGTTGATTGCTCATTTGGAGTGGAGTTTAATGAGGAAGAGATATTCCAAGCATTAAAAGAATAAGGGAATTTGCAACAAGATGTTCGATGGTATATTTGATTTCTGAAGACAATGAGATTGTTGGTGAACAACAAAAGACAACCCTATAGTTCTCCACAAATGTTCAACAAGAATTTATCTTTGCAACATCACCATGGAAACATGGTCATTGTATGATGAAAGAATATCCGTAGAACAAGGCAAATAAAACAACACTCTCAATAAAGGATGGGAGTAATCAGGTTAATTGGTTATGTGCATGGTTGCATTGGAAGTCTACTTACACATGAAAGTAGCCCTTCTCTCCAAGTAGCTTAGGATAGGTAGATTTTGTTTTCTCATTTAAATAATTTTGTCTTTCAGTAAAATTTTACCAAATAAGTATTTGTTGGAACAAGATAGTGGATTGGTATGAATCTATAGCCCAATGGACCAGGATTTTGGATTCTCAGCAACCCACAGGGGGTCACTGTCCCGTAGTTGGAGCCAGATGTTGATGTGTTTTCACCCATCAAATAGAGACCATTTTTTTTTTTGGTTGAACTTGGAAAGTTACAAATAATCTTCAACTGTTGATCGTGAAGACCCAACAAGTTTCCAATTAGCTTGAATTCTCCAGTTCTTCATCATGAAAGGCTACCAAAGAGGGTTTCTTTTTTAAACAAAAAGATGAGAAAATAAAAAGATACAACAAGAAGTAAATATCTTGTGTCCATCTTCTCACCAAATAGCCCTATGTCTCAAATCCATTCAACACTTCATGGAATCTAAAATAGAGGTCATATGACCAAGATATGCCATTTTTCTCCCACATTCTATTGCCCATACTTGCCATTTTGCATTTTCCTTATCCTCCACCCTCCTTACTTTGTCATTTTTTCTCATTTTCCTTCCTCTTACCTTGCTCTATACTTCCTTCCTCTCTACTCTCTACACTTCCATACTTAGTCCTTTTCACTACTACCCATACTACTCTATAATACTCCCCATACTCCATACTTAGGCATTTTTCCAATCTTCCACACCATTTCCATTTTCATATTTCAATTCTTATTTTCCATTTTACGTTTCCTATTTCCTTTTTCCATCTTTCATTTTTCGTATTTCCATTTTTCATCTTCTATATTTCATATTCCATTTCCATTTCCTTACTTTCACATAACCCTACTACTTACCTCCCCAACACTTAGTATTTTTTCATGACTTACCACGTTTTACTCTTTTTACACTCAGTCATTTTTATGCATTGTGGGAGACCATCCCATTCCTATCCTGTAAATCCTCATGTTCTATAACACACAACCCCGCGACCCTCAATTTTCACTTCCCACTTCTGCATTACACAAAACACACTTTTCATGACTTAGTCATTTTATTGAGTTACACTCTTAGCTTTTTAATAAGTCTTATACTATTTTTTACTTTTGAATGAAAATGCAGGAGACCATACCCTAATTTCCACCTTCTAGTCCTGCAACCTCTAACCTGCATGAATTATCACCCGCATGACTTATGACTTATCACCCACTTGACTTATCTTATTTCTTTACTCACTTTTACACTTGTTTATTTTCCCATTGTGGATGCGTGAGTCATCCCCTTTCAGTTTTTCATTTCCCATGTATTGTGTCTCGCATCCTGCAATCCCACATTCACTATCTTGCACTCTCCATTCCCCTTTTTTCACCTCATAATTAGCCATTTTATCAAGTTTTATCTCCTCGCCCATCTCCTTTGCATTCACTCTATTGCACTCTCCATTCCCCTTTTTGCACCTCATACTTAGTCATTTTACCAAATTTTGTCTCCACACCTACCTCCTTTACCTCTGCATTCCCGTTGTGAAATCCTATGGATTTCTTTACTTCATTAAAAATTATATGGAGATCAAATTTCTTTACAAACAATTCATAAGAACCCTCCCAAAATGCACGTGGGATAAAGAAAGTCGAATTTGCAAATCAAAGGCTTAGATTTCACGAGGACAGATCAACAGTGGTCGAGTCTCCATCTTCCAGAGCTCATAAATTTTGATCCCAGCGTCCGATTTGATGAAATGAAATCTCTTTAGAAAGGTAAAGAGATGAATTACACATTGGAAGTGGGTTCAATGGATGAAATATCATTTATCCGGCTCTAAAAATTAAATTACATTTGGTACTGTTTTTGGGCATGAAAACAAGTTATTTTTGGAAAATTGTTTATTTAAAGAAATTCTTGAGATTTTAGAATGGATCCCAATTGATGGCATGAATATATCAGTTCAAATTTAAAAAGGGAAGATAAAACCTTAACTGAAAAATGGTTTCAAGAAGATGAAAATAATACTATAAAATATGTAAAAGGGATTCAAATGGTTCAAAATTTCCATCATAGTAAGTCAAGTAGTCACCTTGTTTTGTTCTCCACTGGCTTTCTTTCTCAGTTAATAGTCATTTTGACTTTATTTTTTTTAGAATTTGTGAAAAGTAAAGGCCAACCTTTGACTGTCTCCTTTTGTCTTCCAAGTTTCTCTTTCATTTCATGGTCCATGGGAGACCAATCCCTGTCCTCTTTGAAGGGAAAATGCAATTTTCTTTTCATGAACTCTTGGAAATTATTGTTTATTTTGTAAAGACTCTATTATTTTTTAGGTTCCTAGAGAACTGTTAAGAACATAACATTATTGATCTCTCAGAATGTAATTTTAAGCATGCGATTTCAAATGTGTGTCTATCAAAATCTTTGTTGCATCTAAATGGAATGATCATTTAGAGTTCTTTGCCATACATGGTCCATACTTTCCTTTCCTTTGCTAAATATTGTGTAAATATTTGCCTTCTGTAAGATACCTGGTCCTCTCTCAGGCATTCTTTACATGTGAATATTTGTTTCAAGAATAAGCTTGGCCCTCTCTCATGCCTCTTTTACATTCTTGTATATTATTTAAATATAGAGGAGTACCACCTCTTTAAAAGCATAGGGGGATTTATCCTCATGATGTTATCTTAAATATCGTAAAATAATCTTTTAGATCAAGAAGGTTGAAGAACAAGAAGCTTCCAGGGAGGAAGGAAATTTTTAAAACCTAATTTGCTATCATAAAATTATTTTGTGGATCTAAAATTAGAGGCCATGAAAGATAGTGGCATGATTATCATTTATGATGGAAGATGGTAGTTAGGGAAGCTACAAAAATGGAAAGGTTCGACTATGCATGGGGATTGTCCAAACCATAACCATGCAAGAGGATAAAAGTAAAAAGATTTCCCTTTTTCTCTTCATATGCTTTATATATATTTTTGTTTTAGCTTACTTGGTTAAGTGATATTTTTAGTTAATAAGTGGTCAAGGGTTCAATTCTTATACTCTATTTTTCATGCGACTTTATTGTAAAAGTGCATGTCATTGAAGTTATAAAGTACGTTTTAAACTATAAAAATGGTTATCACCCTCCAGGCCTATGATGTATGACATTCCCATGGATTGTTTAAATTGTTCCCATCGAATCTCCAACAAAAGTGTCTTAACCAACAAAAGAGTTGTGAACACCACCCTTGTTTATAAAATCCTACTTTAGCATATATATATATATATATATATATATATATATATATACACACACACTTTTGTGCACTCTCTCATCCTTTCAAAGCCAGTACAGTTGCTACCGCATTCATGGAGATTGTTCAAAAGCTACATGGAAGCCCAATGATTATTGTAAGTGAAATAGATCCCATCTTCACTAGACATTTTTGGACAAAATTATTTTCTTGTTTGGGTTCTCAATTGGTGCATAGCTCATATTATCATCCTCAATCTGATGGACAAACTGATATAGTTAACAAATGTCTAGAAGGATACCTTCATTGCTTTGTCTCTGATAAACAAACACAATGGTTCAAGTGGTTATCTTTGGTAGAATGGTGGTATAACACTTCCTTTCATACTACAAAAAAAATGAAACCATTTATGGCGCTTTATGAATATCACCCACCATCCATCACTTTTTCTCTAAAAGAAATATCTAAGGTTCAAGCATTGGAAGATCACATCGAGCATCAAAAACAAGTTCTTCAACTCTTAAAGGAAAACCTAACCATGGCACAAAATCGCATGAAACAACAAGTAGATCAACATCATAGTGAAATAAGTTTTGAACTAGGGGATTGGGTATTCTTAAGACTACAACCATACAAACAGATGTCCCTCAAGCAAGATAAGAAGGATAATAAATTATCACTGAAGTACCATGGCCCTTATAAGGTGTTGAAAAAGATTGGTACTATGGCATACAAATTGGAATTACCTGCATCTTCGCAAGTACACCTCGTTTTCCAGGTTCCATGCTTAAAGAAGTTTATAAGTGACAAGATCCCAATTCAAACTATATTACCAGAACTTGACAAGGAAAGAAAAATCAATTGGAGCCTTAAGTTATCTCTGACACAAGAATTCATTAGTTGAGGAATAAATCAATTTCAGAGTATCTCATTATGTGGAAGAAACTACATGCTGAAGATTCCACATGGGAAGATGAATCTTTTATACATAAGCATCTAGAACTACTCAAGCGTTGGGGAAAATACTTGTATGAAGGGGAGGGGCATGTTAATCCCTAAATCATGGCACATTACCCCTTACTTGGAGCATATTACATTAGTATTTTTATTTTATTTATGTCAACTTGGGTCCATTTGTTGTAATTATACCCCCTAGTCTCCTATATATATATACCAATGTTGGCACAGGGGCAGACCCAGGGTTCAATGTTTCAACAACGCACCAACAAAACCCTAACTACTGGCCCTTTCGGCAACACCTGCGAAGCAGATGAAGTCTCACCCGAGGTAGAGGCAGGGGTGGTTGCAAGACTCAAATGTCTGCAACCTAGCTGGGACACAGATTTGTGATTACACCAGTCTTACAAAGCACTTAACAGTTAGCATTAATCAATATTTAACCCTTATTCACATCACAGATCCAAACCCTAATTACAAAACAACATAATATTTAACCAGATCTAACACATATAAGCTCTAGCATATGGAAAGAGATCAGATCTAACGTTCATTCACATCACTAAGCACTTAATCTATCATACCAGGTTCATCTAAACATTCATTATTGCACTAAGCTTAAATGATATGAACAATATAATGACCATAATGCACAAAGCAACCATAACACAGGATATACGTGGTTCACCCCAGTGTGGGGCTACGTCCACCAACTCTTCTCTTCTTTATTATCTTCTGTCAATCGTCTTACATGCACAGAGCCCAAAAACCCCACTCTGCATAGGACAGGAGATATGCGCGCACCTCGCCAGATCCTCCTTCCTCGAGTTAGGTCACATCACAAATCCTTCTCACACAGTATTCACACAAGTTTATTACAATCACTTGCACTTATCTCTATAAGTCTTAACACATAGTATGCACAAAGCCTCTAGTTCTGCACTAAGCCTATTCTAGTAGATTGGCTCGAGCTACTTTGACCTGTTGTTTCTCCAAGGCCTCCTAGTCGACAAAATCCTGAATAAATGCTTCGGTCACAGGTCCTTCCAAGCGTTGTTCAACTGCAGTGACTGCTTGTTCTAGTTTTGCTCCTCGTCCCTCAATCTCCTCAAAAAGTAGGCAAGCTGCATCTTGGACTGGCTGGAGCTTCTGAGTCACTTCCATGACTTTTCTCTATATGTCATGGACTTGTTGCTGAGCCGTGCACTCTTCTTAGGATCTTTTCATTCGCTCAACTGCTGATAAGGGCTTCAACTATGCTTGTACTGTTGCTGCTTGCTGCTTTGCTTCCTAGACCTGCGACTCCAATGTCTTTAGTTCAGGGTCCTCAATAAGATGCTCATAATTATATGCACTTCGACTGCTAAGATGTTTACATTCCAAGGCTAATTCCTTGATTCTCTGGACTGCACTTCAGGCAATTTCTTCTCACTAGTCTCGCACTTCCTGTGGGGTGCTTGGTATTGCTTGTAACTCCAATTCTGCTACTCTTTGTTGAAGTTGTTGGATGGCTGCAGCAAGCTTCGCTACTTGACTCTCCACTGGTTCTTCTTATATCTGTTCTAATCTTGTCACAGAGCGAAGTGCTTTGTTGACTGCGTCTTTAGCTCCAACCCGTTCCATGAGCAGTTGTTCTTTCTCTTTCTGGATCTGCGCTTTATCCTCTTCGAACTTTATTTGGAGGTCATCCTTCTCTTGTTGCACAACTTGGCGTTTCTCTATGAATTCCTCTTGTGCTTGCTTCAGGGCCACTATGGCTTGTTCTTTTTCTTCCTGCACACGACAAAGGTGAGCTTCGGTTGCATCAACTATTCTGTGGAGCTGGGCAGGCTCATCTCCCAACTCTGTTTCTTTTGATAGTGGGGGCGCAGTGGACACTGCGCGACTGGAGTGAAGGGCTTGTTGTACCCCTCTCAGCTTTGCTTCAATTCTTTCATACATGGTTTCTTGTTTTGCTTCATTTCTCTGTAAAATATCTTCCGAGGCATCTGATACAGCGCGATAATGAAGTCAAAGTCATCAACCATGAGCATAGTCTATAACTTTGGCTTACTAGCTTTGGACTTCTTCCGTGATGTAGGTTTCATTGGGGAAACCTTTGTTTTCTTGGATGTATCTTCCTCTTCAAGGGGGTTCCTAGGTGGTGTTACTTTGCCCTGATTCTGCTTGTCTTCTTCCCCTTCTTTGTCCACTTCATCGTCTCCTCCTCCGCTAGGTGAATCTGATGCAATCTCTTCTAATGTGCTGTGTATTTCATGTACATCTTCCTTCTTTTTCTTCCTACTACTGCTAGGTGCATCTTATTCTTTGCGAGTAACCATCGAACTTCCAATGAGGTCAGGGTTGGACAGTTCTGCGTGGTTAACTGGCACTAGGATTTCTTTAGGCCTCTCCTTGGTGATTTCCTCCATGTCCTCCTTGGTGAGCTTGTAATATGACTGAAGCTCTTCTTTATGTTCATCTCTACGCGCAGTGATATATATAAAATGCCTATCTGCGCGGAACTTTGCAAATGGTCTGAACCTGTCCAGGGTGTTTGGTGTCATATGAGGGAAAGACTCAATATCCCTCTTTAACTGCAGGTAGTAGGTATGGAACACTGTGTTTGACTGCCATTGTTTCCCCATATTGCTCAAATACCAGAGCGTGGTGAACTTTGCAGCTAGTGTCTCGAGCAACTCAATGTCAGGGAAGGTCGCTCCTTCCAACATCTCCCAAGCAATGAACATGATGAGGATAAAAAAACAACTAAAATGGAACTCATAGCCCTGATCCTGAGCCTCACGACAGTCCTATTCTAAGAGGTTGATGAGGTAACTCGCCCAGTTCATTTGTAATCCTTCCATGCATTTTCCTGCGAGGTCAACAACGAACCCCGTAACCTGCGTGGGTCTATTCTTCTTTACTAGCTTACCAACGATCAAGTGGTAGGCTAGGCACACTAGGCCATTCTGGATGGAGGCTACCTTGTATCCTCGCTTCCCCTTCTCGACATCGCCATAGGTGTCTTTAATCTTCTGTGCTAGAGCACGATCTACAACCTTCCCTGGATAAAATTCTTGTGGGTTTGGTCCCTGCATGCTTAATCCAGTGATCCTATGGATGAACACTGGATCGATGGTGATACNCTTCTCGACATCGCCATAGGTGTCTTTAATCTTCTGTGCTAGAGCACGATCTACAACCTTCCCTGGATAAAATTCTTGTGGGTTTGGTCCCTGCATGCTTAATCCAGTGATCCTATGGATGAACACTGGATCGATGGTGATACACTTTCCCAACCACAGATATCCACCATGAAAGCACGACAACAGGATCTTAACACACGCGTTAACCTCCTGATGTCTTTCGAAGTGTGGTATCTTCATTACGTTCAATGTAGTGGACCTCGCAATGTCCATAGTCCACGGTTGGGGGATGATCTTCGACTTCTTCCCCTTGGCTTGGTCAAATATTTGTGAGGTGTGAGCATGCCATAGCTCTTGCAGTATCCTAGGTTATCGTCACTGATCTTCAACGTCGAAATCCTCTCCAACTGCAGTCTAACTGCACGTATTCCCTTCGGAAGGTATGCAATGATGACTGTGTAGTCGAAGTCCCTCGGGACACTGTCGGGACTTACCACACCAGCCAAGGGTGGGATGTAGTTGGGCAATATGGATGGGATTAGCTTTGTATTCACCAAGTCATCATGATGCTTCGTTTGTTTCTCGGTCACATCTTGGGATGGTCCAGATCCATGGGCAGTCGACGGGGAGGCTTGCACTCCTCTCATCGATGAGTCTTGGATGCCTGCTGACATCACCTTCTCGACCATGAGGTCTATTAGGATGTCTTTGACTACTTTTTCTGCTACGCTAATTATGTCCGACATGCACACTCGAGACCTGATATCTTAAGTTAGTGAACAAACAATCAATGTAAGAAGACAGATGGCGAGGTCTCAATGATCACTGTGTGAAAGAAAATAGTTCACTGTGGGCTCAGATAATCACAATTGGAAAAAGTGTTCTCGGTGCAATGCTCGATAGGATAAATAGACAACATCGTAACAGACTTTATCAACGGGCAGGAATGCCTCAATCAATTTTATTGCA
>SNQJ01S0032763.1:58965-92677 GCA_010110895.2 Picea sitchensis
CCAGACAACAATGAATGGAACCATTCAAGAGCATCCCCACGTAGAGTTTGTAAAAATAATAGGCATGTAACATTGTCTTCAACGAGATTAAAAATATCACATGTACATTTGAATCTAAACAAATGATGCTCAACATCCTCTGAGGTATTCCCAAAGAATGTAGAAATTTTTTCCATAGGGATATTAGGCATTTGAAAATATATTTCTGGTAGATTTAAAGGGCCTCTATGTAGTCACCTTCTTCTCTGGGCACTTGTTCCTTTTGTTGAGTTTTGTAAAGTCATTGATGGGATTAGTGGAGAAGGAAAAGGAACATCACAACATGAATGAAATTCTTCATAGGAGTCATAATATATATCTTCTTGATATTTTTGAATCTTTCCAATGGAATTGTCAGGGCTTTTAAGAGTTCCATCAATGGAATCACCAGGGAGTTCCTTTTCCCGAATATTTGATCGTTCTTGAATATTTTTATGGTCATTCAAATATATTTGGATAATATTTATATAAACCCCATGCATCTAGAAAAAAAACAATAAGTTTCTTGAATCTTCTTTTTGAAACTCTGAATCATGGAGACTTTGGTCCTTCAATCAGATTTGTAACAAAGCCTCGAATATCTCGAAAATAAATGGATCCCTAGTATGGTCGCCAAAAATGTTGATGGTTGAATCAATTAAGATTGAAACGACAACCTAAATAGGATATGAATCCCCCTATGTTTTTATAGAGGTGGTACTCCTCTTTGGCTAAAAGTTATATATTGAATATCTTGGATTAGGGAGAATGCAAAATAGAAAACCCCAAATCTTTATTGCTTTGATTTGTATATAGAATGGTTCTTGATAACCAAATATGATATTTATGTGCAATGGATAGTTTCTTAACAATTAAAAGATTGAATGAAGGATTCAATATCATAATATCTTTCTGCTCAACATCATAAATACAACCCTCTATATCACATACAGATAGTGGATACATCCATATATTCTAACAAGAAAAATGAGGAAATTGTTTTGATCATCTCAAAGAAATTTAAATGAGTTTTGCATTGATAACTGAAACAATTTGATTGACAAATTCCAAAAACATCACACTTAGAAATCCCAAGATCTAAGAAATCATTAGAGAAATGCCCCGAAATAATTCTTTATGGAGATGTATTCATGAAAGATATTCAATAATACACAAAATCTATGTAAACAAATTGACATTTTTTTTTAGAAATAAAGCTAGTTGAACAAGGGCTAAATTTTGATGAATCCAATAGACAATCTTGGCTTACATATGACAATAAAAAATGTGGTTGTAAATACTCCATGATCATATATGAAAAGCCTTTGAAGATTACAAGAAGAACACTCAAAAACTACACCTTCTGTTAATTTCAATATTACAAAAAAAAAAAACTTGAGAAATTAGTGTAGAAGAAGAAGAATGGAGAAGACAGAAATCTATGTTTGTTGATCAGAATCTTGACTACATTCTAATAGTCAGACCCTCCTATTCTGATCTCTTGCTCTGATATTGCAACCTTCTCTAACCCTTTGATGAAGCCCTTTCTTGCTTTTTAAAATCAGCTCTTCTAACTTCTTGAGTAGTCAGGGATTTTACTTTATTGGAATAATCATTTTAATTAATGCCTCAATAAACTCTAATTAACAATTTTTCATCATTGACCTCCACATCTTGAAGTGGACCTTTTCGTATTTAATAAAAAAATTTAAATAAACTTTTATTTTTCAAAATTTTTAACTTACCGCCTTTTAAAATTATTTTAATTTTCTGAGTGTGATATTCAATCTCTTAGCCACATAAATCAATTTATATGTAATATTCATCATCTCATATTTCCAACGAGTCCTCCTGGACTGGATTATGATTTATGGATCTCAAGTTATGAGCTCATGAAGTCGAGGTACCAAGCAAATTTATCAACACACCATAGAAATATTGATGATTGTTCTTTCAATTTTTGAGAAAGTTTTGGACAATTTCAACCATTGAAACCCATTCCATCATATTTCTTGTCAAATTACCTTTCCAATGAGGTAAATTTTTCCCAAATCCAACTCCCGGATATCAAGATATGGCCTCTAGAACATCGAGACTCTACAACCATTGATTAAATTTATGGGGCAATCCTAGTCCTTGATTTGAATTTGTGCTTCTTCATTAAAATTTTGACTTGTTCTCCAAAATAAATATCCCACATGCATGGGATTTTTTGAGAATTTAATGTATATAATGAAATTTTTAGCAAAGACTTGGTGTAAAACATATGGAGGCTATGGATACTTAGTGATTCGACCCCTTAGGAAATTAATGAAATATTTTAATTATCCAGTCATCCTCCAATAGGTGCCTAGTCATCATCCAGTTAGTGATGAGTCAACATGAGTTAGCGATGAGTTAGTAGTCCACATCATCGCCACATGTCTTTGTGTGATACATCACCACGAGTTGCCACATATCACTACCCGATTGGTTGCCACGTGTCATGAGGTCATTGGCTACATTAGATGCCACATGTCACAAATAGTTAGTTGCAATGTGTCATGAAATAACTAGTTGAAAAATGGAGTGATTTGATTGGATGATAGTTCTTGGAGTTAATTTTAAATATAAATTAAATATGGAAATTATGGGGAAGGGACGAGAAGGTGGTTAAAGTGAGGGTAGTGTAGGGGGAGGGGAAAAATGAGGGTGGCGGAGCGAGGGGNGGGGGGGTATGTGGGTAGCAGAGTGAGCGGGATGAGGTAGGGTGACATAGGGAGGGGAGAGAAATGTGGGTAGCGAAGTGAGGGGGATGAGGTAGGGTGACATAGGGGGGGAGAGAAATGTGGGTAAATTAAGGTGGGGGGGCGTCCGTGGGACAAATGAGTGGGGTGGATGGAGCAGATGGATGAAGAAATGGAGGGAAAATGGAGTGAGAGGAGTGCAAGTACGTCCGTCTAATGGACATGAACTATAAACTAAGTGTGGAGTAAAGGGGTGGGGTAAGGGGAGAGAAGAATGGAGGGATGGGAATTATTATTTTTTGAAATGACTAAGTGATGAGGAGCGAAGGAAGGAAGGAGAGGGGAAATAACAGAGGTGAGGAAATCTCGCGATGGCGAGATCCCATGGTGGTATGGGGGAAGGGAGAAATATTTTAATAAAACCAAGTATGGTGAACAACGAAGAATGAGGATCCAAGAACCAAGAAAATGACTTAGCATGAGTGCTAAGTTTAGAAAGATGAAGTTCAAAGAAGTGAACGTGGTTAAAAAAAAATGGACATGGTTCCAAAATACGGTTCCAAGAAAATAATTTTTTTCCAAGACGTTTATCATGGTTCCAAGAATTCTTAGTTCCAAGAAAAATTAGCTTTGTCGCATATTGAAGAAGCGCTTTTTGTCGATTATACGAAAACCTAGATATCTTGAGCATAAAAACTCAGATTTTGAATCCTCGAAATGCATAACGAAGTTGGGATTGAGGGCTACACAATGAACTTATAATCGTTCAAAATTTTTATTCTTTTGATATCAATATTTTTATTATTCTAGTAGTGGGAAAATATAGGTGACTGCATTTTTTTATCAACAACTCCATGGGAGGGAAATTTTGACCTCTCATATGCTCAATTTGAGAGTACTGATTATAATGAGTTTAAGGATGGATTTGATGAAAATCCATTAGATACACATGAATATTTCATTCAATATGATCATGGTGAAAATGTTGCAATGGGTTCTCAAGTGCCACAACCACTTTATAGAAAGTTGAAAGGGGAATGTCTACATTGGATGAACAAAAATGATGTTAATGATCATCACTTTACATCAAACTTTCATGATGTTGGTTGCTCATTTGGAGTGGAGTTTAATGAAGAAGAGATATTCCAAGCATTAAAAGAATAAGGGAATTTGCAACAAGATGTTCGGTGGTATATTTTATATCTGAAGACAATGAGATTGTTGGTGAACAACAAAATACAACCCTACAGTTCTCCACAAATGTTCAACAACAATTTATCTTTGCAACCTCACCATGGAAACATGGTCATTATACGATGAAATAATATACATAGAACATGGCCAATAAAATAACACTCTCAATCAAGGATGGGAGTAATCATGTTAATTGGTTATGTGCATGTGCATTGAAAGTCTACTTACACTTGAAAGTATCCCTTCTCTCCAAGTAGCTTAGGATAGGTAGATTTGGTTTTCTTATTTAAATAATTTTGTCTTTCAGTAAAATTTTACCAAATAAGCATTTGTTGGAACAAGAAAGTGGATTGGTATGAATCTATAGCCCAATGGCCCAGAATTTTGGATTCTCAATGACCCACAGGGGGTCACTGTCCCATAGTTGGAGCCAAATGTTGACGTGTTTTCACCCATCAAATAGAGACCAATCTTTTTTTTGGTTGAACTTGGAAAGTTGCAAATAATATTCATTTGTTGATCGTGAAGACCCAACAAGTTTCCAATCAACTTGAATTCTCCAGTTCTTCATCATGAAAGGCTAACAAAGATGGTTTCTTTTTGAAACAAAAAGATGAGAAAATAAAAAGATACAACAAGAATTAAATATCCTGTGTCCATCTTCTCACTAAATAGCCTCATGTATCAACTCCATTCAACACTTCATGAATCTAAAATAGAGGTCATATGCCTAAGATATGCCCTTTTTCTCCCACATTCTATTGCCCCATACTTGCCATTTTTCGTTTTCCTTATCCTCCACCCTCCATACTTAGTCATTTTTTCTCATTTTCCTTCCTCTTACCTTGCTCTATACTTCCTTCCTCCTCATTCTATACACTTCCATACATAGTCATTTTCACTACTATCCATACTACTCTATAATACTCCCCATACTCCATACTTAGGCATTTTCCCAATCTTCCACACCATTTCCATTTTCATATTTCAATTCTCATTTTCCATTTTCCTTTTCCTATTTCCTTTTTCCATCTTCCATTTTTCATATTTCAATTTTTCATCTTCTAGATTTTATATTTCATTTCCATTTCCTTACTTTCACATAACCCTACTACTTACCTCCCCAACACTTATTCACTTTTCATGACTTACCATGTTTTACTCTTTTTACACTCAGTCATTTTTATGCATTGTGGTCCCATTGTGGGAGACCATCCCATTCCTATCCTGTAAATCCTCATGTTCTTTAACCCACAATCCCGTGACCCTCAAATTGCACTTCCCACTTCCGCATTACACAAATCACACTCTTCATGACTTAGTCATTTTATCGAGTTACACTTTTAGTTTTTTACTAAGTCTTATACTATTTTTTACTTTTGAACGAAAATGCTAGAGACCATACCCTCACTTCCACCTTCCACTCCCGCAACCTCTAACCTGCATGAATTATCACCCGCATGACTTATGACTTATCATGCACTGGACTTATCTTATTTCTTTACTCACTTTTACACTTAGTTTATTTTCCCATTGTGGATGCATGAGTCATCCCCTTTCATGTTTTCATTTCCCATGTATTGTGTCTCGCATCCTGCAATCCCACATTCACTATATTGCACTCTCCATTCCCCTTTTTTCATCTCATACTTAGTCATTTTATCGAGTTTTATCTCCTCGCCTACCTCCTTTGCATTCACTATATTGCACTCTCCATTCCCCCTTTTGCACCTCATACTTAGTCATTTTACCAAGTTTTATCTCCTCAACTACCTCCTTTACCTCAACATTCCCGTCGCAAAATCCTATGGATTTATTTACTTCATTCACAAATAATATGGAGATGAAATTTCTTTACAAACAATTCATAAGAACCCCCCCCAAAATGCATGTGGGATAAAGAAAGTCGAATTTGCAAATCAAAGGCTTAGATTTCACGAGGACAGATCAACAGTGGTTGAGTCTCCATCTTCCAGAGCTCATAAATTTTGATCCCAACGTACGATTTGATGAAATGAAATTTCATTAGAAAGGTAAAGAGATGAATTACACATTGGAAGTGGTTTCAATTCATGAAATATCATTTATCAGGCCCTAAAAATTAAATTACATTTGGGACTATTTTTGGGCATGAAAACAAGTTATTTTTGGAAAATTATTTATTTAAATAAATTCTCGAGCTTTTAGAATGGATCACAATTGATGGCATGAATATCTCAGTTCAAATTTACAAAGAGAAGATAAAACCTTAACTAAAAAATGGTTTCAAGAAGATGAAAAGAAGACTATAAAATATGTAAAAGGGATTCAAATGGTTCAAAATTTCCATCATAGTAAATCAAGTATTCACTTTGTTTTGTTCTCCACTGGCTTTCTTTCTTAGTTAGTAGTCATTCTGACTTAATTTTTTTTAGAATTTGTGAAAAGTAAAGGCCAACCTTTGACTATCTCCTTTTGTCTTCCAAGTTTCTCTTTCATTTCATGGTCCATGGGAGCCCAATCCTGGTCTTCTTTGAAGGGAAAATGCAATTTTCTTTTCATGAACTCTTAGAAATTATTGTTTATTTTGTAAATACTCTATTATTTTTTAGGTTTCCAGAGAACTATTAATGACATAACATTATTGATCTCTCAGATTGTAATTTTAAGCATGCGATTTCAAATGTGTGTCTATCAAAATCTTTGTTGCATCTAAATGGAATGATCATTTAGAGTTCTCTGCCATATGTGGTCCATAATTTCCTTTCCTTTGCTAAATATTGTGTAAATGTTTTCCTTCTGTAAGATACCTGGTCCTTTCTCAGGTATTCTTTACATGTAAATATTTTTTTCAAGAATAAGCTTGGCCCTCTCTCATGCCTCTTTTACATTCTTGTATATTATTTAAATATAGAGGAGCACCACCTCCTTAAAAGTGTAGGGGGGTTTGTCCTCACAATGTTATCTTAAATATCGTAAAATAATCTTTTAGATCAAGAAGGTTGATGAAAAAGAAGCTTCCAGGGAGGAAGGAAATTTTTAAAATCTAATTTGCTATCAGAAAAATATTTTGTGGATATAAAATTAGAGGCCATGAAAGATGGTCACATGATTATGATTTATGGTGGAATATGGTAGTTAGGGAAGCTACAAAAATGGAAAGGTCCGAATATGCATGGGGATTGTCCAAACCCTAACCATGGAAGAGGATAAAAGTAAAAATATTTCCCTGTTTCTCTTCCTATGCTTTATATCTATTTTTGTTTTAGCTCACTTAGTTAAGTGGTATTTTTAGTTAATAAGTGGTCAAGGGTTCAATTCTTATACTCTATTTTTCATGTGACTTTATTATAAAAGTCCATGTCATTGAAGTTATAAAGTACGTTTTAGATTATAAAAATGGTTATCACCGTCCATGCTTGTGATGTATGCCCTTCCCATGGATTTTTTAAATTGTTCCCATCGAATCTCCAACAAAAGTGTCGTAACCAACAAAAAAGTTGTGAACACCCCTCTTGTTTATAACATCCTACTTGAGCATATATATGCCATGAAGACAATGGCTTCATCTGTCTTCCACACCATGAAGTTCCTCCACAAAGGGAAAATTGTCACCCTTGACTAACTTACATATTACAAACCCACTTCACCTTCCAATATTTATAATATTTTGCCCTCCCTCAGGGCCACAAATCACCTCTCATCCTATTTAAAGATGGGTCATGGTGTTTTCGAGTACCCTTCTTTACTTGGAGCCAATCATGACATTCCTCCCCGAGTTAACCATGTAGTGTTACCACCCATGTCCACCATCTCCTTCATTATTGGGGTAGCACCCCTCCCATCCAAGAGACCTCCCCCATACTCTAAAGCCACACTTTGTTGCTCTAACTAACATCCATTTTCTCTACATCATCATCGTCATCTACTAGTGGATATTGTATTTTAGAGCCCATCCATATACATAATCATATCTAATGGATCCCCTTTATATTTCCACTACTTGGAGTGGTTGGGACTCCTATCATGGTCACCCTCAACCTCCTTGGTTTAACCATCAATGAATTACTTTGGTTCATTTCCTTACCTACTCCCAATACTTCCACTGCAATACCCACCAACTTGTCTTCTCCCCTAGTTCTCCTTCTAATGAACATACTTATAATAATCAAGATACAACCTTGAAGTCAAAACAACCAAGAACTAGAAGACTAAGACTTAGGAACAAAATAACCACAAATAGATGGGAGATGATAAGAATGTTAGGGGTACCCATGTGCATGATCCTAGCCTATCCCCATCCTCAGAGCAACAAAATGTTCATGTACAGTCAAAATCCCCATCCTTATGCCCTTTATGGCATATTACATCACCCAAATCACCATTGTCTCACACTTCTAGATCTTTTCCAACTTATTCACCCACCTCATGTCCCCCCCCTTTGTGAACCCCATCCACACAGGATGGAAAAGTCATATATTTTTTCAAAAAAAGGCTAAACCAAATTTCAAATTTCAGTTCGATCCCCAGTATGGTCACCAAAAATGTTGACACTTGAATTTGTTAGGACCAAAACGAAAACCTCACGAGGATACAAATCCCCCTGCATTTTTATAGAGGTGGTAATCCTCTTTAAGATTTTCTTGGAACTCTAAATCTTTAGAATATGGGACTTTGGAGAAGTTCGTCATTGTAATCAAAGAAATATAAAATAACAAGAAACAAAATGTTTTCTTTTCTTTTTAAAGAAGGTTCCTGAGAAATGACCAGGAACCGCACACTTCATACATTTAAAAAAGATAGACAAAATTTCCTCACATCCATCATAGTTAAACTAAATATTTATTATCACATAAAATAAAAAGAAGATGGTTCACATGTATAAGAGAACTTTAACATAGTGGACACATGGGAAGCTCAAATAAATATAATGTTAGATCAATCTCAAATACTTTATACTCAAAACTCAGAGTTACAAAGTGTTGGTTATGGAGCCTGATTATATTCATGATTCAGAGGTCATTGTTTTTATTCATGTTTATACCCCATGAAGACTTTACATCCCAAAAGAATGTACACTCTTCCACATGGGGGAGTGCAGAGGGGGATTACCCCCTTTGCGGGGTCTGGGAGGTCCATCCCCTTGGCTGGGGAGTCCAGGGGCAAGCGAGCCCCCGACGGGGGTTCGGGGGCGAAGCTCCCAAAGGAAAAATTGACTTGTAAATGTATATTGTAATTTCATTGTAAATCTGGACCATTCATTATAAGGTCACATATCTGACGACAAAAGTTATGTTAGGGTTTTTTTCCCTATAAAGCAACCCTCTTTTATGAGGGAAATGTATTGCAGCTACGATCATTGTGAATATTGTATTCTGAGTGAGGAGACTGTGAAAGAAAGAAGAGGAAGTTACAACGAGTTTGTTATAGGTTGTATCCCTTCATTTGTTGGATAATAATAAAGGAAAGACCTGGCAAATTTCTCTGGTGGACGTAGCCCACACTGGGTGAACCGTGTATATCTGTGTCTCTATTGTATTGTGTATCTTCTATGTTTTATTTCCGCATTTGTTTTGTTTTATTGCTATGTGATCCTGTTTTTATAACAACTAGTATCAGAGCGAAAGGTAACTCATAGGAAAAGAGGGTTCCTGGTTTGGGTGGGAGCAATGGAAGAAGATGGAAAGTTTAGGGTCGATAAATTTAACAGCAAAAACTACCAGTTATGGAAGATGCATATGGAGGATTGTTTATATCAGAAGGATCTATTCCTACCATTGGGTGGACTAAAAAAGAAGCCGACGACCATGAAGGACAAAGAATGGGAGGTTCTTGAAAGAAAGGCACTAGGAACGATACGGTTGAGCCTAGAAGCATCGATGGCTTTCAATATTTTGGAGGTTTTTGTTTTCTTTGAAAACTAAAAAAAAATCATTGTAAACTTCATAAAAATGCAGAGAAGTCTTGTGTCTCCACAATGCTTGATACTAGAAGGTATCTGGATCTATTTCACAGTTCACCCTTTCACATATAGTCAATTTTGGAAATTGACAGCAATACATTATCACAAATACCAAATAGGAATCCATAAAGAATTTCTTGTCCCTTTTGAATGTGATAATTGGGAGGAGATTTCAATGGAAGTCAATTTTCCCCAGTCAAAGATAGCTTTCCCTTTAACTGTAAAATATAAAATATAAAGACTCACATGAGAAATGGTGGTGGTGCTTTCTTGACATGGAAACCTGGTAAACAACCAAGCGATTTCCCAAAAGAGGTTTTTAAAAGAGTCGACCTGAATCTTGGTTATGTCTTCTGGAACAGTCGCAGGATTCTCCAAGAACTCAGCAAGAGATCCAGACCATTGTCATGTTTTTTCAGAAAATATATGCAATCCTCTCCTTTGAAGGTAAGTGTTGGCTAAGGGAGCTTCAACATATTATGAAACACTTGTGGTGAAAGAGAGATGGGGGAATGATATTGGAGTTGTAGAACCCGTTGAATCGATACATACTTCTCAATGCACCCTACAACAAGTTCTTTGTAGTTGAATACCTCAGGGACACACCCTACGCGAGAAATTTTAGATGTTTAGATTATGTCTTTCTATGCAGGAGGAGATGAGTAATACGAATATGCTCTAGACCATTGAAAGTTTTGGTCTTGATGACCAAAAATATTCAAAGTATCACCACATAATTGTTGTCTAGCTGATGTTGCCATAGGTTGATGAGAGTGTTCTTTCAACTGGATAATAACTTGAAATGAATCATTTCGGAGAGATAACAATAATATAACCTTTGGAAAATTGTGCTTTCATGCAATTTAATGAAAAATATTATCGAGACCTTCGTTTATTAATGACGATCTTTACAGAGCCTGCATGATTAGTTATTAGAATTAAACCATACTAAATACATATTGGGAAAAGCACAAAGATGGTGGGGACGAACAAGAGCAATTTGAATTTGGGGCATTTTGTGAACCCGAGAACCCACAAACTTGTGGTTGTGAATGATAAAAAATAAGCTAAGTGTTTCAAAGCTGTTGGTTGGACTTGGATACAAAAGAAATGAACCACTTAAGCGCTCAATACCTACAACAAGTCTGACGGTCAAAATGTAGATCATGGGCCTTTGGGTGAAAAGTGGGGATCGCGGAACTTGGAAGATGAAAACTTGAACACGTGAACCCATGGTTTCAAAAATGGTTAAGTATATTATAACAAGGTCGTCGGTCAGACTCATGACATAAGAACATGGATGGAGATGAAGACTCGTGAGTCTGCCAACCCGCAAACCCATTGATATTTGAAACGCAAATAAGTATGGTAACTAGAAAAGGAAAAGAGAAGGGAGAAACAAAAATTGGGGATAAGGGTAGGTATAGAAGAGGGAAAAGAAATGGAAAAAATAAGTTGGGAAAATAGAAAAGGGAGGGAAATTTCGGAAGCGGGAAATGATCTAAACAGTAGGTTGTGGAAGTTTTCTTGTAGGTAATATCCCTCTTTGAGTGTAAAAGTTTCATTGAGGGTATACCCCCAATAGAGAATATAAGGATCCTCACTAATGCAGATCTTCCTTTGGTTTGCCATATCTCTCCAAAGTTGTATATCACAATTTGTTGACACAAGGAGGTCCTGTGGTGACATTTTCAAATTGCGCCAAAGAGGGGGAAGAGAGACATCCAGCCATAGATCCACCACTTTGAGGAGCTTCAAATATTTGATGTGATATTGATAGGGGCGAAGGTTGTCCTTTGATTGTAAAGGAGGGAGTTGTTGCCAAGAGTCCGTCCAAAACAGAGCGTTCTGACCATTTTGAATTTCCCAAAAAGTGTGAGCCTGGATGAGCAGTCGATTTTTCCATGCTGCATTCCATATGCTAGAGCCTTGTATCTTATCTTGCAGCTGAATGATATGAGCTCGAGGGGTGTTTGAAGCATATTTTTGCTTCTAGAGTTTGGCCCAAGTTCTTCTAGATTTTTGAGCTAGCGCCACCAAATATTTTCCCCCATTGTGTTGTTTAGCTTGCTCGGGTCTCGGAGGCCTAATCCCCCCCCTTTGTGAACCCCATCCACACAGAATGGGGGCACTTGAGAAGAATTAAAAATGTCATGGTATATCTTAGTCCGAGAAGAAGAAAGTGAAATCCTCCAGAGAGAGAGAGGAGAGATGAGCAACAAGACCGAAGAAACCAAAGGCTAGCTACAACATCACAAGGACAAGGTTGAGATTGAAGCTGGATGAATACAAGGGACCCATTACCAGAAGTAAAATAAAGCAACTATGTATTCTAAGAAGTGGAAATCATATTTCTAGAACATCTTCGGATATGGTAGAAAGAAATGAACAACTGTGAGAAGAACCACATGAGGAAAGACAAGGAGGTGGAGGAGGTGTTGCAATAAATCAATAAAATCAAAGAAGAATAAGAGACTCCCCTTTATATATTCTAGGTGAGCAACATGATCTCCTTGTTATCCCTAAGGGTGCCTTGAAGGAATTTTATGGAGACAGAATAATCGATGCAAAGAGACACCTTCACTTATTTCTTGATGTTTTTGATTTTCATCGTGTTGAGTATGATGATGTCATGGTGAGATTATTTCTTCAAACCTTATCAGGAAGAGCATATGAATGGTATACGAAATTACCCAATAGGTCAATTCAATCATTTAATGACCTCAAAGCCATGCTCCCAACTATGGTCGCCCCTCCAATTTCTTATCATACCCTTCTCACTGATTTCACCCAAATTGGTTTGAGGAATAATGAAAGAATACAAGATTTTAATCTCTGGTTCAATAAAACCTTGAGTAAGATTCCAGAAGATAAAATACCTAATGACCCAATCATACTCAGTTTTTATAAGAATGCGATGCCCCCAAATGTGAAATATGCTATCAGAACATCCCAAATGGATACCTTGGAGGAAATAATGGTTAGAGCCACTAAGATGGAAAAAATTATGATTGAAATGGGTGTCGACCCTGACATCATACTAGGAAAAAACCAAAGGCAGTTAGGAAGCTTAAGTATTGATAATCAAGGGGCCTCTAGTTCAATAAAGAATGAAGATTTCAAGCCATGATTGACCCAAGATTAAATAATTGGAGAAGGGTTTTTCAAGGGAACCATACCATATGTGAAGGTAGACCCTGTTGTGGCACAAGAAACAAAGCAAAGAATTGAAATTGCACAAATGAATAGAACTATCAAGCAAATGTAGAACGAGATAACCAAACTAAGAAGGGGGGATAATTATGTGGAAAATCTGAGAATTCCGGTCCCTGAGCAAAGAAGGAACCCTCCCGAAGAAAACATAGTGAGGTTTGAAAAAATGGATAATCCACAAACACCAAGGGTTCCCAGGCAACCGACCCCCAATGAAACTATTCTGGATGATGTATATGATGAGAAAATGGTTGAGAAAGAGAACTATTATTCACCTAATGAAAGTTTTGAAACTATACAAATGGACGGATGCGAGACGTCCATGTATATATTTGAAGAAGGCAACAACGATCCCAACTCAGAAGAAAATGTCGTCCAAACAAGATGATTTGTAAATAGATCCAAGAATAAAAATGATTCGGAAAAGGAAAGACAAAAATATAAAGAAAAACAAATGAAAAAAGTGGAAATGAGAAAATGACGGATAGCGTTGGAAGTAAGAAGCAACCCCTGATTAGGCATGTAATAATAATGAGGCAAGATATGAAGCTTTGATCTAGGGAATGGTTCTTGCACAAGAAATGAAGATAGAACAACTAATTGTGACCGATGACTCTGAGTTGGTAATTAATCAAATCACCCAGAGGTATAAAATCAAGAAGGAAATAATCAAATTATACTTCAAAAGAGTTAATGAATTGATGGAATATTTAAGTTCTTTCAACATTTCTTTCATTCCAAGGGATAAGAATCAGAATGCATATTCATTGGCATTGGCAGCGTTATTTTCAAATCCTGATGATATTCAAAGAAAAACATATTTTCAATTAGAAATGGTATTCCGACCTTTTGTACATGATAACCTGGAGTATTTATAAGTATTTGAGAATGATGAACAATTGAATTTTTTTTTGTTGAATGATGATGATGAAGACAATCCCACATCTGCTGTGCTGAAGGATTGTATTCAATCAGAGTCCCTTTTTACGAAATATGATCATGCTAAGAATCTCCTGGAAGAAATTTCACTCCGAAAGGTTCAAGAAACAAGGAAGATCAATATTGGAACTGACAATTTCCCAAAATATGTCAATTTGGGAGTTGATTACACCATTGAGGAGGTTGATCAATATGTTGGATTGTTTAAAGAATATCTTGATGTGTTCACATGGACTTATGATGATCTGAAAGCTTATGATAGAACAATATTCCAACATATTATTTCTTTGAGAGAATAAGCAAAGCCGGTCAAGCAAAAAATAAGGAGGATGAACCCCAAATTAAAACCTCTAGTAAAGGTCAAATTGGAGAAATTAAAGAAGGATGGAATAATATATCCCATTAGGCATTCTGATTGGCTTTCAAACCCTGTGATAGTAAGAAAGAAGACCATGGAGATTCAAATGTGTGTAGAATTAAAGGATATTAACAAAGCAAGTATAAAGGATAATTATCCTTTACCTAACGTGGAGTTTCTTCTCTAGCAAGTCATGGGATGAACTTGCATGTCCATGTTAGATGATTTTTTTGGTTATAATCAAGTCTTGGTTGCTGAGGAAGACATAGCAAAGACAACATTCATAACACCTTGGGAGACATATACGCATATGCTAGGATGCCTTTTGGTTTGAAGAATGCAGGAGCCACATTTCAAAGGGCCATGGATCATGCTTTTAAAGGGTTGATAGGAAAATTTATGGAAGATTATCAAGATGACTTGACAGTGCATTAAAAAACAAGGGGTGATCACATTCATCACTTGAGAAAAGTTTTTGACAGATGCAGATTATATGGTGTTTCTCTGAATCCAAAGAAATGTTTATTCGCCGTAACTCAAGAACAATTATTAGGTCATATTGTGTGCAAGGAAGGGATTTATATAGATCCAGAAAGAGTTAAATATATAAATGAATTCACCCCCCATCATCTAAGAAAGGAGTTCAATTGTTTTTTGGTAAGATCAACTTTGTGCGAAGATTTGTTCTTGACTATGCAAGTATTGTGAAGCCAATCAATTTATTGTTGAAAAAGGACCAAAGGTTTGAATGGACAACGAATACACAAGAAGCCTTCAATAATATCAAAAGGGAAATCACCACAGATCCAGTCCTCATTAGCCTAGATTTTCAAAGGGACTTCATCATCTGTTCGTTCGCTACATAAATAGTTGTTGCATCCATTCTTACTCAGAGGAATACCAAGGATGAAGAAATCCCAATCAATTTCATGAGAAAAACCCTTCACGATTATGAATTGAGATATTTAGAACTGGAAAAGCAAGCTCTAGCTCTTGTGAAAGCGGTGGCGCACTTTCAGACGTACATACTAAATTATTATTTCATTGCTTATGTTCCATCCTCACTAGTGAAGATGATTTTGAATCAACACTTGAGAGAAGGAAAATGGGCTAACTGGCTGGCGAATATCCAATAATATGATATTGAAATTAAACCTTTAAAGGCTGTCAAAGGACAAGTTTTATGTAAGATCATTGCAAATAGTGATTCTTTGGATGGAACAATTTCAATTTCAGTAGGGGAACCATTGGCCAATTCAGAATGGTATGGATACATTATATTCTACTTGAGGTCTGGGCAGTTTCCAGCCACCATGAACCCTAGAGAGAGAAGAACATTGAAGATGAAGTCAAATCAATATGTGCTGATTGATGATATACTGTTTAGAAGGAACTATGATGGTATATTACTGAGATGTGTTGGACATAGAAGGAACTACGATGGTATATTACCAAGAACTAATGAGGGAATTCCATGAAGGAATATGTGGTGGATATTTTGCACCTACGACCACCACCCATAAGATAATGAGAGTTGGATTTGACTGGACATCAATTTTTAGAGACTCATATGACACAATAAGGAAGTGTGTATCTTGCCAACAATTTTCAGGGAAAATTAAGAGATATGCGATGCCATTACAACCTATAACTATAGAACAACCATTCTCCCAATGGGGAATTGATGTTGTTGGGCCAATAAATCCAAAGTCAAGAAAGGGACATATGTACATTCTCATCACTATAGATGATTTTATGAAGCAGCCAGAATCAATGGCATTAAAAAAGGTTGATTCTAAAGAGTTAATTAAGTTCCTCAAAGATAATATTTTGTTAAGATTCAGTGTCCCAGACAAGAAAAAAGGAAAGGGTCCCAGTGAAAAGAGCGCCCAGTCTCCAATTGTTACTCCTAAAACTACCACATCATGAAGAAATGCTCCAATGACCCACCCAACTAGGAAAATTACCAACGGTAGTTCAAGCGGTGAAGGAGAGAAGAATCCCCTCCCCCCCCCAAGAAAAATTGAGAGATCAGACAAGCTCCCTTTGAGAAAGAAGAGGAAGAATGTTGTGCAAGAGGAAGAAGACCATCTCATAGAAAATGGAATCAATAGATTCTCTCTTGAAGACATGGAGCTCGAGGCAGATATTGAAAAAATGTTTCCCGCAATTGATCAGCCAGGAAATATGACCCATCAAAATTCATCATTAGAGATCGTTGTGAATGAGACCTTCAATGAAGAAGAGTCATTTGCTTTCCAAAATGCTGTTTTTGACAAGGAATCTAAGAAGTTGGTTATAGAAAAAGGCGATCTGAAAAATAAGAAAGGAAAATCTCATTCAGAGGTTGACCTAAACGATATGTGGCCATCCCAAATCTATAAAATTCACAGAGAAACTGGGGATTCTCTTGATGATTCCATTGGTGGTCTGGAAGTAGAAAACACTAAGTTGAAAGAAAGGATCAAGGAGCTGGAGGACGCCTTAATGCCTCTTCCACTTCTTGCCAGTCCTTTGTCAATAGTCAAACCTACCACACTCATTGTTAAATTAAAAGGATCCTCAAGCCTACTCACATCAGCCAGGAGTTATGTAGAAAAAAATATTAATAAAAGAATGGCATTGATAACAAAGGCATGGGAGGTTTCAAAAAATATTGTTTCTTTTGGCTTGAGGGCGCATGCCTTCCATGAATATTTGAAAGCTGATCTAAAGAACAAAGAATGTATCTACATTGATGTTTTACTACCCTTTGGAACCAAAGTCTCTAACATGAAAGAACTAAGAAGAAGAGAGGAGGATATGCCCTCCCCAAGTCATATAAAACAACTAAATGCTTGCTAGAAGGAAAAGATTAAAAATTTGAATAATATTGTTCAAGCATGCAGCGAAGCCATACTAAAAAGGGAAGAACTGTTCAAGAGGATCTCAGAGATATACCTAGCATGGGGTACTAACGAAGTACAAGACCCTAAATTAATTCTCAACTCATTGTTTCTAACAAAGCAACAATTTGACGAACAAGTTGAGATTTTTAAAGGGTTATCAATTGAAAAGTTTTATGGTATACTCGAATATAATGAAGACGACATAGACAATTGGATAACAAAATATTTCGTGAATAATCAAGATATTGAAGAATCAATACATGGTATTTCTCTTGATTTAAGAGACTTATAAGGCGAGTTATTTAACATTAAAATCTGGCTTGAGATAAGCGTAGCACCAATGGACAATTATATTGAAGAATGGTTAAAAAAAGCAATAAAAAAATTGACCAACGAGGGGCAAGAAACAGTTCAGATGGTTCCTGTAACTATTAATGAAGATAATAGAAGGACAAAAACAAGCAAATGAAGAGATGAGAGACCATCATAGTAAGTTTATGCCGATCACATATTTCTTTCTTTATCAGTTCTTTCATCCAGTTACTCTGCTTCTTTCACTATAAAGGTTTAACCAAAGTCTGATAACTTCTCCTTGTCTTATTTGCATGTCTTGTTGTTCTACTATCGCCCACCATCCTCCTTCTACACGATTTTTTCTTGTTTATATTTTCTTTATGGTTTGCAGGAGCCCCAATCCCAGTCCTAAGTACAAACACATTTTAAATTTCAAAGACTTTGTAACAAACTATATATTTTTTCATAAATTTCAAAAGACCTATTTCAGGATCAATTTTGACTGTTCTTTGTAACTCTGAGTTTTAAGTATAAAGTATTTGAGATTGATCTATCATTATCTTTATTTGAGATTCCCATGTGTCCACTCCATTAAAGTTCTCTTATGCATTCATACCATCTTCTTTTTATTTTATGTGATAAAAAATATTTAGTTTAACTATGATGGATGTGAGGAAATTTTGTCTATATTTTTTAAATGTATGAAGTGCGCGGTTCTTGGTCATTTCTCAGGAACCTTCTTTAAAAAGAAAAGAAAACATTTTATTTATTTTTATTTTTATATTTCTTTGATTACCACGACAAACTTCTCCAAAGTCCCATATTCTGAAGATTTAGAGTCCCAACAAAATCTTAAAGAGGAGTACCACCTTTATAAAAACATAAGGGGATTTTTATCCTCGTAAGGTTGTCGTTTCGGTCCTAACGGATTCAAGTGTCAAAACCTACCGAAAGAGCATTTATGGAACATAACATGGAAATCCAAACTATGGCCAAAAATTTCCACTTTTCTCTGGATTTTAGTTCAAAATAAAATCTTGACTTGGGATAATCTCAGGGGGAGAGGTTTCATAGGACCCTCAATTTTCCATCTTTGTCAGCAGCAAGAATAAACCATGGAGCACATTCTAAACCAATTCCCATTCAGTGGGATAATTTGGGATCAGGTATCTCAATGCATGAGAAGAACCAGAAGAGAAAGAAATATCATCATAAATACCATAGAAATTTGGGAAATGGACCCTTCAAAATCCCCATACTGAACATATTCTGACAACTCCTTCTAGGTTTCATTGTTTGGCAACAGTGGAAAGAAAGGAATAGATGAATTTTCCACTTCCAGGCCTCCCCCCCACTATCCTTTGGTCCACCATTCACAAGTATGTTCAGGAAACCATCCAAGCCCACTCCTGGATTCGATAAGAACTCCCCTCTAAACCCCTCGAGTCCTCCATTATGACTACTTCACACTTAACCCTTCCCATCAATGTAGCTATCCCGCAACCTCCCATAAGAACTTCCTTGTCAATCTCCCATTCTTGGCTCCCCCCCAGGGTTTCTACAAAGTCAATTTTGATGGTACTTCCAAGGGAAATCCTGGTCAGGCAAGATATGGAGCGGTTATTAGAGACAACGTTGGTCAAATTCACTACCTCATGGCCGAACATTTGGGTCATGATACAAACAACTCAGCCAAACCTTGGGGCCTTGTTAGATGAATATAAATGGATTTTGATATCAATCTTACTCACCTCATAATAGAAGGGGACTCCAAAGTAATCATCAATCTTGTAGCCAAAATAATTAATGGCAATGATCCAGAAAAAATCACTCCAAGCTGGCACCTCTTGGGCCCCCTAAACATTTTGCAAGCTCTTCTATGACCGCCACTCACTATAATCACCTCTCACATTCGACGTGAAGCTAATAAGGTTATGGAAAATCTGGTTGATGAAGGAGTTACCTCTCCTTTGAGAGCCATCTTCATCAACACAGGGAAATCCCAGGACTCGCAGTTGCTACTTCATTGCAAGGAGCTGGCTCTCCAAGACTACCCTTCTCCAGATGGGGTGATAGATGGCCTGCAGGAGCAACATGGAACTCACGCAGTGAGGGGAGTTATTAACCCCAGCTACCAACCCCATATCTAAACCATTCTCATGATTGGCATTAGTGTTGCAATTATGTTAGTGCGTTGGTATGCCCCAGGAAATTTAATAGCTCCCCGCACGAACCAGATTTGGAGTATAGGAACTGGTATGAGGCATCAGGAAGTAGTCACCTCTGCCTTCATGGTGCTCCTCTCTATCACTTCACTGGCCTCTATGAAGGTAAGCGCCCACATGCACTCTGCCATTATTTATTTTCCGTTGGCTCTCCTATTCTTTTGGTATTCCAAGCCTTCATGCTGTGGGCATTTTCCCCTCCGTCGAGTGGCTTCCATCCCTCTGCTCGACGCATGCGATGACTCTACTTACATCCCTCTGTTGGTCATAATTTTTTGTCTTCACCTCACCGATGTTGTTCCTCTAGCCTGCTCCTCTCTGGACTAGAACTCTAATTTGCCTCTCTGCTCCCTCCTCTATTACAACTCTTCCACCATGCTTAGAGAGAGGGGTAAACCCAAAAGAGGGCCAATGTACTATAGCTCCTTTGCTTGATGCAACCACCTCTATCCCTCACAACTCTCTCTTCCGACCATGAGCTCTCCTGGCATTGGCCATAATTGGCTTCAGATTCCTCTACCTTCCATTAGCGCTCTACACTCGCCTCCTCCCCTCTTCGATACCATGCTTGATTCTAGAAGCTTCCCAGTTGATGAAGAGATTCCTCCTCTTGAGATGCAAACTTTGGAGGCCCCTCTTGAGCCTTTCATCCTCACTAGTCCCTAGACCCTTCCATTGGAACAAGGTGACTGCATGGTTGAGGAAGAAATCCCCCCTAGTTGCCTGACAGATAGGATATCCTGAAACACTACCCATGGAAGAAATTCCACCAAAAAATCTTGATGCAAACACAACGCCTCATGAGGATACGGTTGGGAAAATTGGGCAGCCTCTCCTCAACCCACACCGTTTCTTGGACGACCACCTTCAACTGATCTTCGACATGCGACGGAACTTGGAGGACCAAATTCACAATCAGAGCATCCTCAACCAACACATGGACCTCCTGTTCGACTCCTTATTGGGTGCACCAGAAAAGAAGCATTGTTTGACTTGTGGACAAAGGTTTGTCTTCACCTACAACAATGAAGGATGCCGGGTTTGCCAAACCTCTAGCTTCTCACTCTTTTTGCACATCAGGAACCAACTTCAGTTATTTTTTATTTTGCTAAATTTTCTGGTATATGGCAACAACCATATTATGTTTTCTAGCATTAGACATGTTTTCTGGTGCATGACACTAGCCACGTCATGGTTTCTAGCATTAGTCATGTTTTCTAAGTTTTTCCACAAGCCACCTGTTTTGGTTTTCCAGTTGTGGCGGAACAAGTGACAAATTATGAATATTGTACTGGCATGATGTTTTTTTAAGGTAATATATTTTCTTTTGTTTTCAAAAATAAATAAATATAGAAAAACTATAAAGAGAGGAAAAAACAAAAAATATTACATAAATCCCCAATTCCCCAACTCTAAAAAAAAATTATTCCTTATAAAAAAACCTGAAAAAAAATGTTAAAAAAAACTTTTGAAGAAGAAGAAGAAAAATTAACAAAATTAAAGGAAAAATGAAAAAACAAAAATCACAAATACAAATGAAATGAAAAGAAAAAGAAAAAAACAAAAAAATTTAAAAGAAACCAAAATAAGAAAAAAGAAGAAAGAAATAAAAGTAATCATATGGGTGGGGGATAGGGGTTGATTCCCAAAGTCCCCATTACTCTCCCCGCCCCCCTTTCCCTCTCTTAACCTCGTGTCCCATTTTGTTAGGTTATGGATTTAAAAAAGTTGCAATTTTAAGTTAGATAAAAAAGGGGGGTTGTTACTAGTAGCATTACTTTTCAATTTGGGGGTTGATTTTAAGATTTTTGTTGCAATGGTACATATTATTAAGACCATGGTTTAAAAAATGTTGCAATTTTAAGCCTAAAAAACGAGGGTGTAACTAATATAGCACCACTTTTCAATTTGAGGGTTGATTTTAAGGTTTTGGTTGTAATAGAACTGATTGTTGAGATCATAGATTCAAATAAGTAGTAATTTTAATCTAAGAAAACACGTGTAATAGTGGTAACACCAATTTTCGATTTGGGGGTTGATCTTCAGGTTTTGATTGTAATGGTACTTATTGTTGAGGCCATGGATTCAAATAAGTTGTAATTTTAAACTCAAAAAATAATTGTGCTACTGGTAGCACCACTTTTCTATTTAGGTGTTGATTTCAAAGTTGATAGAAATAATATGGGTTTTCATGGTCATGGTTGCAAAAAATTGTAACTTCAACACCCCTAAAAAATGTATTACAGGTAGCACTACTTTTTGATTTGAGGCTTGATTTAGATATTTTTTATGCAAAAATATGTGTTTTTGGGTTTAGAGTTATTGTTTTGAGGTCAGAGTTCTTGTCAAATTGGTCATGGTCTTAAATTACGAGTAGATATAGAACACTTATCTTTTCACTGAGATGGTCCAAGAAATTGGATACATACGAGCAATTTTCTAGCCAACTGTAGGCATCTATTGTAGATGCCACCCCCAAGACATGCTATGAGGCTACCTCGGTGAAGTAAATTGGCCACTCACCCAGCTTGATTGCTCTCATTCTCAATGAAATCATTCATAATTGAACTCTATAGGAAACCATCCAATCATTAAACAATGATGGTGCTCTCATCCACTGCCCACCCAACACAAGGGAGACATCTCGCTCTCCCCATTTTTGCTCAATAGCCCCTCAAGAGTATTCTTTCCTTTAGTGCTCTTAGTGTAGGTAGGAAGAGCCCATCTCGTTGTTTTCCTTCTAGAATAGCTCGACATATTTATCCTTGGCTCTAAGGCACTTGGTGAGCATCAATTCATATTAGAAATGAGGTTTCTGAAACAATTCGAACTCTATGTTCCTCTACAACCATCCATATCTCTTCTCATGTCTACAAATGACTTTCCCATAGATAAATTTGGTCATTTATATGTTTATATCTTAATATAAGAATCATAACACAATTTCAAAACTTGAATGGTGTTTTGGCATGAAATAATGGTTAGAGTATGAGTCAATTCAAATTTGGAAGTGCATGGAAATTGAGGAGGTTCAAATTTCCACGAGGATGGGATCTATTACACTTTTTCATGATGATTGTACCTAACCTCTATCCCTTCACAACTATCTGAGGTAGACCTCCTCAATAGTCGACAAATGCATTCAATGATTAGCATTTAATTCAAAGATGGTGGTTGAGATTTAATAAGCAAAGCACATGGTAAGAATGTATGAGTTCTTAGGCAACATAGAATTACCCCTTAGCCCCTCTTTCCTTCTAGTGGACTCATAGCCACCTTTTGTGCTCGCAACCAGCTTGGACCTTTATATTAATTTCTAAAATAAATTTTACATATCTTGAGCATACCATGGAAGGTCTACCACATGGTATATAAAAAAATATAATCATTAAAATTACTTGCCTAGCCATTTACTAGTCACACTTTGGCCTTGAGCTTTGCACTAGGAATCTATACAATATATTTACATCATTTAGACACATGATCATTTTATTTAATCTTATATGGTTTGACTCTTGTCATTATACACACTTGTTTACAATTTATTTAGAATTTGATATAATACATCCATGTGTTAAAACCGAGATATTACACAACCAATTGAGTTAACCTCTTAGACTAAGTTTGGCAATATATATATATATATATATATATAAAGTGTTGGGAATCAATAAATCATTAGAGTGACCTGGGCTAGGTTCAAAATCAAACCAACTTGCTGTCGCTATAACTCAAGAGTATATCCAACAGTCCACAAGCCAAATATCACAACCAATTGAGTTAACTTCTTAGATTAAGTCCATGGGAATTGGTAACTCGTTAGAGTGACCTGGGCTAGGTCCGGGATCAAACCAACTTGCTACCATTATAACCAAAGAGTATATTCAACAATCCACAAGCTAGATATACCAATAACTTATGACTTAGCAAGGGCTGAGATATCCCGAGGCACACTTACGTGGGCCTCTATCCCAGGGGGCATCTACCCTTCTAGCCTTATTACAATGGGCCAAAATATCATCGGGGATTTGAACACAAGTGGGAAGAGTGTAAGACCTACCTCCCAANAAATCAAACCAACTTGCTGTCGCTATAAATCAAGAGTATATCCAACAGTCCACAAGCCAAATATCACAACCAATTGAGTTAACTTCTTAGATTAAGTCCATGGGAATTGGTAACTCGTTAGAGTGACCTGGGCTAGGTCCGGGATCAAACCAACCTGCTACCATTATAACCAAAGAGTATATTCAACAACCCACAAGCTAGATATACCAATAACTTATGACTTAGCAAGGGCTGAGATATCCCGAGGCACACTTACGTGGGCCTCTATCCCAGGGGGCATCTACCCTTCTAGCCTTATTACAATGGGCCAAAATATCATCGGGGATTTGAACACAAGTGGGAAGAGTGTAAGACCTACCTCCCAACCATCTGGTCAAACCACCTCAACTTAAGTTTAACAATACATATCTTAATATATACAATTTTTTTAATGTGTGGGATAAGTTGTACCCATAGTGCCTCCCTTTTCGAACATACTGTTATAGTGAGATTTGCCTCACCATTGCTATCTTGCACATAGGGCCTTTTTCAATTTCCCTATGCAGGCTTATCATCCCTTTTTGATGAATCTAGAGCTAAAAATACACATTTTTCCACATATATGCGCCCTATAAGCTATACAACAAGTGTATACGCAGATTGCTCCACTACAGCCCGTGTACATTGGGATTTGTGCCAGAAAATACAAAATGGAGTCGGGTTTCCATGTCATGACATGAGATCTCTAATCTTTGGCCTTCCATATACTGGAAACATTTCGACTCGACCCTTCAGTTTCATTTTGAAGGCTATAAGAGCGCAATTTCAAGCTATGGAAAAGAGGGAGAAATCATTCAGCTTTGAGAGAAAAGTTAATCTGGAGAAATTACTTCATATTGAGTCTGCATCCCTTTGTCCCTCAAGTTTGAACACAGTGTTCATCTCCCAAGCTCTTTCCCTATTGTTGAGAGAACCTCATTGTCTCTCTCCTTTGAGCTTGCCTTTGGTGGAGGATTAAAGTGGTGGAGGCCCAGTTGGAAGGAACTTGGTTCCTTGGTTTCGAACTGTGCCGACATGGAAGTCTGTAATGTTGTCACTTCTGTTGATCAATTATTAATAGAAATACTCCTTACCCATCCTATTGGTATCGTGCAAATATATGATTATTTTCCATGGGCATGTTTGTAATGTTTATTAATGGATTATGCTATCTCATGTGCTAACCCTTTTACATTATCACTATATACTTTCCTTGCTTGTTTGTTAAGAACTTATTGCAAGTATAAAGCTTTGGGTCGAAGTGCTCAACGATGGAACATCATCGAACGTTCGATCGAGGTAGGCCTATTTCTTATCTTGCACATTGGTTGATATAGCAATCAATGGAATTGAGTTGATTTCTGCAGTCATACCTATCTATTGTGGTTTACCCTTGGCCATAGAGAGTTTTTCCCTCGTAACAAAAATGGMGACCATACTGGGGAGAGATCTTCCTTCTAAGGGTTGAAGTATTTTTTCTTCTTGCATTGCTCTTTTTCCTTTGTGTTTCTTGTCGTATCACTACTTGACAGATTCTGTTCACTCTGAGTCTGAGTTTTCCGCCTTTTTTCCCTTGCCTGGCCTTGTTTTAAAGCATGTATGTTCCTTTTGCCTTGATCATCGTGTACACATGCATTCTGCCTCTCTGCAAGCTGCATATATATGCACTGTTCTCCTGAACAGTCGCATATACCACTTTTCCTTGCTTGTTTGCTTGGTTTAGTGACTGTTGGGTGGGATTTGATGGTTGCTGAGCCTTTTTAGGTCTCTGTAGTGCCTACTGAGCTTCTCTGGGTTGACAGGAAGCCTGTTGGGAGTTGAATTTATGGGCATAGTCTTTCTCATTGTTTTCTCATTTTTGATTTGTCCTTGAACCCTGGGCTGTTTGCTTGGTTGCTTGGTATTCTGCTTGAATTATTTCGTTTATACATAGTAGAATTTTTATATCAGGCTACTTCTCAGTCCATGCATTTTCTCTTTATATATTGAAAATACAAAAAAATAGGCATTTTTCATTGGTTAGCATTTTTGTCTTTGAACCTTTATCATTAGCTTAGTACATTTAGTGAAAGATTGCATTTTACTTCCGAATTGCAGAGTTGAAATTGAAAATTGCACTGTTTTTATTAGCATATCATTCATTGAAAATTTAAAGATAGACTTTGCATTATATTCATATTTATCTTCTTGCAGAGACATAATATCATGAGTTTCGCTTCCATACCCTTTTGAGTAATCACGACCAATAAAATTTATGCTTTAAACTAAAATTGATTAGTCACGATTTTATTTTTAGGGTGCACAAACTAATCTAGGATTTAGTGCCTTGGAATAGGATTTTGTGAATAAACTTCTCCAAGGCAATTAAATCAACATATGTGTTTGAGACAGGGAATTGAGAAGTCCATTATATAATTGATAATATTAGGAGGCTCCACTCACACCAGAGTTAATTACGAGGTCGTGCGAAGTTAGTTGAAGGGATAACCCCTGGATACTCACCTAGTGTCAGAGATATTTCTATGGATTTATTTGTATTTGGGGATCTTGCTAGTACACATACCTCTGTGAGAGGCGGTGCTTTCAAGGTTTCGGGCTTTGCTACCCTGCCCATACGGTGATCCAGACTTACGACTGCTCGCCTGTGCATCGATTATACATTGGTTTATTAGTTGCTTGACTTAGGTATCTCATAGGTTACTTGCAGGGGTTATTATGATTCTATCCTGGGTCAGATAGAGGTTGGAAAACACACATCCTTTATGGAGAATTACCTCTCCGAGGGGATCTGACCGAATGGTTGTTAAGCCCACAAGGGCCTCTATAACGGATTCTGTTACCTCCAAACTTTAGCAGGGAGTCTTAGGTCCCTCTTGGATGAGACATACCTTCTTGAGCAAGAGAGGCCACTCAACCACTTTAGCCTGTTTGCATGCATATTGGCCGTTTGAATTTTTGGTATGATCTTTGATTAATAGTTGGCCTTAGGAGTCTATGCTGAGTTTTCATTATCATGGATAATGAAGTTCCTTTTTCTCCCTCGTTTACTGCTACCCCCCCAATGATGTACACTCATTTCATGGGGACGGATCCTTCCGCTTCACATTATGGTATGAAAAATTATAATAGTCAGTCAATGCCTTGGGTCTCTAATCATTTTTCTCATGGTATGCTCGATATGTCTTCTCACTTGTCATCCTCTGTCTAGCCTCATTATGAGAATACAAGTTTTGGGTCTGGGGGCATGTTGCCTCCTTCTTATGCCTCTCCATTTGGTGGGAGTCATATCCTTCAAACACCTCTTACAGTAGGAGGTTGGAATATTCCTTCTTACGAGTCCACTATGCGAGAATTAAGTGCCCAACTATGTAATCGTTCTAGCTATTACACTTCATCCACTTATCCTTCTTCCGCCATGTCGGTTCCTACGAACAATTTTCCCATGGCGGACCTCCATCCATCCTCTGGTGTTCCATCCAGAGGGAGTCAGTCTTATAGTCTAGGCAACCCCCCTCACGAAGTTCCTTTGTCTGGGGGCAACATATATCCTCACATGAGTAATGGTTGTCATGTCGCTTTCTCTTCGCAATCGACTTCGATGCCCTTACAACCCTTTATGAATCAGTAAGGAGGAGGACACTATCCTACCGGACTGAGACATGGTGTAAACCAAGATCCTTCCTGGCCTGCAATTTCTCAAAATCAATCTTTCCTTGGAACTTTGTCTCAAATGCCGCAATTCACTAGCGCCACAAGTCGAGTCACTGTGTGTCATACTGGCATTATATCACCAACCTTTGCTAGTCATGTTGGAGATTGGTTGACAACCTTTGTGAGTCATGTTGAATACCTGCAACCAGCCGCTGCAAATCATGCCGGGGGCACAAGTCTGGTCACTGCATGTCATACTGGCATTATATCACCAACCTCTGCTAGTCATGTTGGAGATTGGTCAACAACCTTTGCGAGTCATGTTGAAGGCCTGCAGCCAGCCACTGCAAGTCATGCTGGGGGCACATGTCTGGTCACTGCTAGTCACACTGTACATATATCACCAACCTCTGCTAGTCATGTTGGGGATTCATCACCAACCTCTGCTAATCATGTTGGAGATTTTCTACTAGCCTCTGCAAGTCATGCTGGGAGCATGTCACCGACCACTGCAAGTCATGCTGGGGGAATTCATATGATTGAGAAGCCTATACGTCTAGGACGTAAACCTAGATTCCTTTGCAAGACTTGTGAAGGAAGTCACCTTACTCGTTAGTGTTCTGTTACTGCAGGGATACTAGAAACGTGGGGCTCACCTAAGGGCCCTTCGGGTTTTGAGGCATCTATGGTTTCACAACACTCCGTTCCTCCTTTGGTTGATACAATAGTCATGCCGATGCAATCTTCGATAGACACCTCTCATATGTTTGGGGGTGATGCATCTCTTGACCTTTTTGTCTTGCATCTTGTTCAACCAACAGTCATGTCGATGCAATCTTCAACTGACACCTCTCATATGTTTGGGGGTGATGCGTCTCTTGACCTTGTTGTCTCGCATATTGTTCAACCAACAGTCGTGTCAATGCAATCTTAGACCGACAACACTCCTATTTTTTGGGGTGATGCACCTTTTGAACTTGTTGCCTCACATCTTACTCAATCAATGGTTGAGGAAGTGGTCGTATCGATGCAATATTCGATCGACCCCACTCTCCTCTTGGAGAGTGACAAGTCTAAGGAAGCGGTTGCGGCAATGAAATTTTTGGTCGATGTCGCTCTTCTAGTTTTGGTTCTATACCTTCTATGCCATGTCCTTAGCATTTCTATTACTTTACCTTCTGAAAAAGAAAGAATTTTACTCTTCCCGAGTTCTCTCCCTCTAAGTCTTGACGAGGTTCCCTTTGATTGGGATGGTCTTGTGGGCTATCTAATGCCTCCACCTATTTCTTTTTTAGGAAGATACATTATCCGATAGAACACGGAGGTGATAACCTCCGTTAGCACTTTTCCCTCCTCGACTTGGAGAGCTTTGGGTCTTCCCAAGCTTGTGTCGATTCTTCCTAAGATACCAAAATTCCACACAAGGTCCGCACGGGAGCCTTGGCCTCCCCCGTGACTTGCCTCCTAAAATCTCCATAACGAGTCTTAGTTAAGCACTTTTCCGGCTCGTCTAAAAAATGAAAAGATTGTTGAGTGATTTGTCCCTTTCACACTCATTAAATTGGATTTGAAAGGTCATGAGTCTTAGTTAAGCTCTTTTTTGATTCGTTACCAAAAATAGAAAAGATCGCCGAGTGAACTTGTCTTTTTCACACTTGTAAATTGGATTTGAAAAGACATCTATTTGGCACAAGTTTATCCCCTTTTCACACCAATTATACTAAAAGACATAAAAAAGGACATTTTTTGGCATTAAGTTGTGATTACATCTCATGCCCTCACTTGCAGTATTGAGCCTTTAGCCGGTTCTCTCTTTGTGTTATAAACCATTGCCTAAGCAGTTTTTGCATCCTCAACCAAGTAGAGCCTTGTTTATATCCTTCACAATTTGACACCCTATACCTTGGAGCGAACATCACCCTGAGTGTCCATATCCCGCATGCATTTCCTTGCATTAAGCATAGGTACATTCCACTGCTGGAACTAGTTTTGCTTATTTGCGGCACTCGTTTCCTCCTCTGTATCATAACATTCATTTGTTATGAAAAAATAAAAAAATGACGGGTAGGAAGGGAGTACGATATTATAATTGGCAGCAGTCATGTCACCTTTGAACATAGCACAAAATTATTGAGTCATTCTGTCATCATAATTTTGGTTTTAGTATGGCCTTAGGAAGATGATCTCGTTACAGAGTTTTTTCTACCGACTGGTTACTCTTCTAGTCCCTATAGAGGACATTATTGATGCCTCTTGCATATAATAGTCACATCATTGAGTCTATGCTGCCGGAGTCCACCATATGTCTCATGCTCTTGTTCAAAGGAAGTCTATCAACCTGTGTCGGGCACTCCTCAGAAATATTAACTTTACATATCGGCCATACCCTCAGTTTTTCTTAGAATCACATGATACTATGGTCTTATCATGCACCCTGGCCCTACTTGCATCATCGATAGGTCACCTTGAACCTAACAATCGACATTTCATCATTTGTCATTTACTCGGTGGTTTCCCTTGTGTTCGATGGCAAGACATCTATTCACACTTTGGGATTCATGTAGTGTCTTGGATGCCATTAGCCTTATTGGTGGTTTCCTTGCCTTTGTCAACAATTTTCATCATTGGCTGCTATTCAGAGGGTATTTTTCGCGTACCGCTTGCATTTGATACATGCGAAAGACGCACAGGATTGTTGGTTCGTGAACATGTTCTTCGTCCGATCTCCACCAAATCATGAATCTCCTGCTTTGTTCCTCATGTTGACCGATGAGCGATGCCTTAATGATCTCCTTTCAGTGGGTCTCTTTCCATCGACTTCAACTCATTTATTCTGGATATGAGACCTAGAGTTTTATGAGTACCTTGAGGCTTGCAGTCATTAGTGGCGGGCTCTCTCGCCATTGACAGATGGGAATACATCAATGTCTCTTGATCAGTGGATTTATCAAGTGTTCGACACTGACTCTTTTATTCACACTCGTAGGAATGTACTCGGTGCCTTGATACATAATTTCATTATTGGTAGGCTGTCTCGGGTTTGTTAACGGTATACCTCAATGACCGGTAATCAAACGATGTCTCATTATGTTCGACCTCAACTCCTTTATTCACATGATGTAGACTTTCATCCTTGGCGGATAGTGTAGAAGACTTGAAGACATCACTATGTGGCTACATCTTTCCTGAGCTATTTCTTCCCTTTCATTGGACCAACACCTGTTCGACTTTAGTGATCATGGGAGACTAGATTGCACTCCATGGTATACAGGTATCTTCATATTGGTTTTGAGACTGGTTTCACTAGGCCTTGTTCATGACTATGGAAACTTTTGGCATATAACTGCAATTGTATCTGCCTATTCATGGCCATAGACACTTATTTGGTATATTTTCCACATGGATCTGCATCGTATTCTTGGCAGCCATGTACGGAAAGTCAATACAAAATGTAATGAGCAATCGAGTTCGTCCAATTGGTTCTCTACCACTCCACTGCTGGGTTATTTATAATGTATTTCGGCCATCACAGATACTCCTCTGATCTCACACATTAGGGGGCATATGGTATAGCAAGATTTGCCTCACCATTGATATCTTGCACAGAGGGCCTTTTTCCATTTCCCTATGCAGGCTTATCATCCCTTTTTGATGAATCCAGAGCTAAAAATACACATTTTTCCACATATACGCGCCCTATAAGCTATACATCAAGCGTATATGTAGTCTGCTGCACTACAACCTGTGTACATCGGGATTTGTGCCAGAAAATAAAAAAATGGAGTCAGGTTTCCATGTCACGACACAAGATCTCTGATCTTTGGCCTTCCATATACTGGAAATGTTCCGACTCAACCCTTTAGTTGCATTTTGAAGGCTATAAGAGCGTAATTCCGAGCTATGGAAAAGAGGGATAAATCATTCAACTTTGAGAGAAAAGTTAATCTGGAGAAATTACTTCATATTGAGTCTGCATCCCTTTGTCCCTCAAGTCTAAACACAGTGTTCAACCCCCAAGCTCTTTCCCTATTGTTGAGAGAACCTCATTGTCTCTCTCCTTTGAGCTTGCCTTTGGTGGAGGATTGAAGTGGTGGAGGTCCATTTGGAAGGAACTTGGTTCCTTGGTTTAGAACCGTGCCGAAACAGAAGTCTGTATTGTTGTCACTTCTGCTGATCAATTATTAATAGAAATACTCCTTTCCCGTCCTATTGGTATCGTGCAAATATATGATTATTTTCCATGGGTATGTTTGTAATGTTTATTAATGGATTATGCTATCTGATGTGCTAACCCCTTTGCATTATCACTATATACTTTCCTTGCTTGTTTGTTAAGAACTTATTGTAGGTATAAATCTTTGGGTCGAAGTGCTCAACGTTGGAACATCATTGAACGTTGGATCGAGGTAGGCCTCTTTCTTATCTTGCACATTGGTTGATATAGCATACAATGGAATTAAGTTGATTTCTGCAGTCATACCTGTCTGTTGTGGTCTACCCTTGGCCATAGAGAGTTTTTCCCTCATAACAGAAATGGCAACCATACCGGGGAGAGATATTCCTTCTAAGGCTTGAAGTATTTTTTCTTCTTGCATTGCTCTTTTTCCTTTGTGTTTCTTGTCGTATCACTGCTTGAAAGATTTTGTTCACTCTGAGTCTGAGTTTTCATCCTTTTTTCCCTTGCCTGGCCTTGTTTTAAAGCCTGTATGCTCATTTTTACTTGACAATCACGTACACATGCATTCTGCCTCTATGCAAGTTGCGTATATACACACTGTTCTCCTAAACAATCGCGTATACCACTTTTCCTTGCGTGTTTTCTTGGTTTAGTGACTGCTGGGTGAGATTTGATGGTTGTTGAGCCTTCTTAGGTCTCTGTAGTGCCTGTTGAGATTCTTTGGGTTGATAAGAAGCCTGTTGGGAGTTGAATTTATGGGCGTAGTCTTTCTCATTGTTTTTTCATTTTTGATTTGTCCTTGAACCTTGGGCTGTTTGCTTGGCTACTTGGTATTCTGCTTGAATTATTTCGTTTATACATAGTATAATTTTTATATCAGGCTACTTCTCAGTCCATGCATTTTCCCTTTATATATTGAAAATACAAAAAAATAGGCATTTTTCATTGGTTAGCGTTTTTGTCTTTGAACCTTTATCATTAGCTTAGTACATTTAGCGAAATATTGCATTTTACTTCCGAATTGCAGAGTTGAAATTGAAAATTACACTGTTTTTATTAGCATATCCTTCATTTAAAAGTTAAAGATAGACTTTGCATATCTTCTTGCAGAGTCATAATATCATGAGTTTCACTTCCATACCCTTTTGAGTAATCACGACCAATAAAATTTATGCTTTAAACTAAAATTGATTAGTCACGATTTTATTTTTAGGGTGCAAAAACTAGTCTAGGATTTAGTGCCTTGGAATAGGATTTTGTGAGTAAACTTCTCCAAGGAAAGTAAATCAACATATGTGTTTGAGACAAGGAGTTGAGAAGTCCATTGTATAATTGATAATATCAGGAAGCTCTGCTCACACCAGATTTAATCACGAGGTCACGCGAAGTTAGTTGAAGGGATAACCTCTGGATACTCACCTAGCATCATAGATATTTCTATGGATTTATTCATATTTGGGGATCTTGATAGTACCCGTGCCTCTGTGAGAGGCGGTGCTTTCAAGGTTTCGGGCTTTTCTGCCCTACCCATATGGTGATATGGACTTACGATTGCTCGCATGTGTGTCAATTATATAGTGGTTTATTAGTTGCTTGACTTAGGTATCTCATAGGTTACTTGCAGGGGTTATTCTTCTTGTATCCTGGGTCAGAAAGAGGTAGGAAAATAGACAACCTTTATAAAGGATTACCTCTCCGGGGGGATTTGACCGAATAGTTGTTAATCCCACGAGGGCCTCTATAATTGATTCTGTTACCTCCAAAATTTAGCAGGAGTCTTAGATCCCTCTTGAACGAGACATACCTTCTTGAGCAAGGGAGGCTACTCAGCCACTTTAGCCCATTTGCATGCATATTGGTTGTTTGACTTTTTGGTATGCTCTTTGATTACTAGTTGGCCTTAGGAGTCTATGCCAAGTTTTCATTATCATGGATAGTGGTGTTCCTTTTTCTCCCTCGTTTACTTCTACCCCCCCCATGATTTCCACTCATTTCATGGGGA
>SNQJ01S0032764.1:0-10538 GCA_010110895.2 Picea sitchensis
ACAGGTAATAGACTTGAGCACAAAACATACCATTTACCCGGTAGCATCAATATAGTCATCTAGACTATTTCATGACTAGATCATGAGCATCACCATCACCATCAGTTGCATCATCTCTCGAAACCATACTTCATGTGAGTAATTAGACATGATGTTGGATAAGTCACTCACACCATGGAGTGATACAAGAGCCACTCTTATAATCTAGAGGAGTAAATGCTGTGAACCAATTTCCGTTTGGAAAATTTGTGTTCATCATTCATTTGGATGGTGATTATTTTCAATAGACTGGCAATAGTCTTCAAGGCAATTAGAACAGAAATAGAACACAACTGTGTCTATCCATAGTAGTACATAACTACAATCCAGTGGTTCACTACCACACCAAGTAACACACAAGTACTTGATACACAATGTATAGTCACGAACAGTGGAACATATCCACCACAGTAGTCTTCATCTATTGTCATAAAGTCTTCATAACAAGCATCTGATAGCAATCTGCATAGAAACAATGTTATGATATATATTGAATTATTTGGGCCAATCTTTCACTCACATCTGTGAGCTCTGAAAGAATATCTGCCTCACGAATAGTGGAACATATCCAGCACAGTAGTATATCTCTACTGTCTAGAGATAGGTAGTCTCCATAACAATCATCTGATGTTATCCTGCACAGAAAATATTGTTAAAAATAAATTGAATCATCTGGACCAATCTTTCACTCACGTTTTTGAGATTTGAAAGAATATTTGCCCTCATCAGCAATGGGCTATCTTCCCTATTCTTCTCAGACAAGGAAGAAGGATTGTTTTTTATTTCTGAGCATGGACCATTCCTCACCCTGGGCCATTCTTCCTACACTAATCAAAGTGCACCCTGGACAAAATGTATAAACCCTAAGGAATTTCTGAGTCTGGACCATTCCCCACCCTAGGCCATTCCTCCTACACTAATCAAAGTGTGCCCTGGAGAGAATGTATAACCCTAAGGAATGTCTGTCCTGGACCATTCCCCACGCTGGGCTATTCCTCCTACACTAATCAAAGTGTGCCCTGGAGAGAATGTATAACCCTAAGGAATGACTTTCTAGACCATTTCCTCCATTAACCACAAGAGGAAAAGACTGTCCTGCATCAACCTCCAAAATGAACCATTTCTCATGTTAACCACAATGAGAAATCGTTGTCCGACGAGGCGGGCCAGTGTTCTTGAGTAACCCTCAAGAAGAAAGACTTCCCTAGACCACTCCCCATGTTAACCACAATGGGAAGTCATTGTCTATGATACATCAGCAATCAGATTACTTCCCATGTTAACCACAATGGAAAGTGACTATCTATCAGAAGTCTCAATCCACTTTCCGAATAGGAAAGCATCTATCCAAGATGGACTATTTTTCAAATTTAAAGATGTATGTCTTCAATAATGTTTTCAGTGCTCCCTCCTAACTTGGAGAGTCATTTCTTCCTTTTCAATACGAAGGAAGTTGTTTCCATGAGCTCTAGCTTGAGTACGCAAACTTTTTCATCTTGGATAGAAGCTTTACCAAAATGTCTGCTTATCTGCTCATGTTTGGAGTTATGTATTGGAGAACCATTTTCTCCTTTCTAGACTTCATCATAGATAATGTAATGTTTGATTTCAAATATACTTTAGTCTAGAACATTGTGAAGGCTTCATGTAGATCTAAACAATGGAGTATATCATAGTTGGAAAACTGGAACATATTTATGTAGCACTTCTTCTATCATCATGAGATCTGATCTACTGAGTAGTCATCTTTATAGGAAATCTTCACCATGCTTCTGTTGTGCAGTGGAGGTTCTCCACCAAGTTATCTTCTTCTATCTGCATACAAGAATCTCTTTATGGTATGCCTCAAAGCCTTGAGATTTGTCTTCATACGCTCTTTATTCAATTTCTCTGGAGAACATTCTTTGCATTCATTTGATGTAGAATTCTGACTCATGGATGTTGCAGATGATATAATGACTTATGTCGAGATAAGTCTGGTGTACTGGAACAAGTAATCATCATAGTCTTCTCCCTCCATCTGGGAGAACCTCTGGTTCTAGATCTCGCAATGCTTTCATTCATAAGTCTTCCATACATTGTTCTTCATCACGACTTTCAGTTCCTCTACTTGATTTCTTTCATATTAGGCTGGTAATCTTGTGATTCTTGATGTAATGACTGGTTATTCTGGTTTCTCTTTCTTTCTTGGAATCCTCATGTTCTTCTTCATGTTTTTCCTTAGCTCTTGGGTCCATGGAATTTCTTATAGATTCCATGCCTTAGAGATTCCACTTCTTCTTTTCATCATAGAATCATGGATCTGGATGGATAACCAGGAATACTTTAAGGCTTCTCTTTGAAGAAGTCTTCTTCTATGATTGAACTAAACACGTATTGTCTTTCATGGTTACTACCATGGATATATATATTTCATCATTTTCAATGGATCATAGGATTAGCTCCCTCCTAACCCTTGTTTCATGTAAGAGTGTATATAATCGGGTCCCTATGTCTAACAAAGTCCACACTTCCATCTTCATCCTTATTGTCTTCTGCAATGTATAATTGGATTTCTTTCTTTCGTCTTGTTGTCTTTCTACAATACGTCATGAGTCCTTTTCCAATTTTCTCTCAATTGTTGACTTCTTTCTGTCTTTGCTTCTTCTAAGTATTTTCATGATTGATTTGGCTTAATAGCTTCCACATGATTTGTATTTCAGTCTTTCATGTGTATTATCTAATGATATCCATTTTCATCTTATTTGTTCTTCCATAGGTATAGTTCTTCTTGGAACACATTATCTTCCAGGAGATAGATATATAAGATATGTACAGAGATGATGCAAACAAGATATATATACAAGAAATGAGAAGAGTGTTGTTACCTTTTAGAAGAAGAAGTATTTTCCATCCTGTTTAGTCTTCTTTGTAGGTTCCTTTTCTTCGACAATCGATGCTTCATGTTTCTCTTTCCTTTTCTTTATCTTGGGACACTAATTCTTGTAGTGACCGTACTTTTGACAGTTGAAGCATTGTACTTTTGAAATGTCTTTCTCTTGATTTGGCTTCCTCCTTGAACCAAACTTCCTTTTGTTCTGAAGTTCTTGAGATCTTTCTATGAAGGCTTGATCATCATTCTTCTTTTAGGGTTCTCTTTTGCATTGATCATTGATTCTTCTTGAACTGTCAAATCCAAAAGTTCTTCAAATGTCGATACTCCTTTCTTGTGTTCATATTTGCGGAAAATGCATCCCAGCATGTCTTGGGAGAACCATTGAGTACTATATTCACCAATTCCTTTCTGAGTGATCTCTTCAATAGCTTATAGTTGATCTCTTAATTGGGATATACTTACAAAGTATGATGTTATGATAATCATCATCATTCATCTTCATCATTCTGAGAACTCGGTCTTTGGAACTCATAACTTGTCAATGTTTTCTTTGAGAAGAGATTTGTTGAGACGCCATTACATCTTCTTTGATGAGTCAAGATGGGAGATGTAGGAGTATCATAGTGGATCTTTTATACCTGGAATCCACTACTTCTCATGGCATTGATGTCAACATTTTTGAACTTCTCCATAGTTGCTACGTTCTGCGGTTCCTTCTCCTTCTTCAAAATAAGCTACAGATCTTTTTTTTTTTTTTTTTTTTTTTTTTTTCTTTTCGAGATCTGCGTGCTGATAACTTGCAAGGATAGGGGTCAATCCTTGTCTTCCATACTCTAAAGTTAGGGCTCTCCATCTAACTTGTTCTCAGAAACAATAGAGTTAGTCATAGGCATGACTTGGTCAAACCTAGATTTGACAATCAAATCTTCGTCTTGGCTTGTTGAGAGTATCAGGAGATATGCTAGGCTAGAGCGCATGATCTATGCATGAATTAGGTCAATATATTCACTTCAGGTGCTTCAACAAGAGGTTTAGAGTTTCCACAACTACTTCTGCTGGTAACCCAAGCTGCAGTGCTTTTGGAAACTACCCCTTCTAGTAACCTTAGTGTGGCAGTTCCTCAATGATTCTATCTAGCAGTTATGTTTCCTTCAGGCGTTAGAACAGATGAAGGTGTGGGACCATAACCCATTAGAATATAGAATATGGTGTTCTCATTTTACCATTGGCCGATACCCTCGTCACCCAACCATAGAAGGCACCTCAGCACCTGTATTTGAGAATTACTCGGAAGAAAACCCTAGGACTAATGGCCAAACAAGGTGTAATTAGATCTTCCTCAAGGATAGCACCATGTGATCAATATTCCAAGCTAGCCAAAGAGATGGTCCAAGCCAATGCTGAAAACTGTTAGGCTACACACACCAACCCTCCTCCACATGTACTTTCATTTGGGTATGATTGCACATGTTGGGAACCTGAATTACGAGATGTTGTCAAATGAGGCTGGTGCCCTATGTCCCCATCTTGGTTCTACCAGTTGCTTTGAGACTAACTTCTCCATACGGATATGTGTGTTCATTATATTATTATTATTATTTTCCGATTGACTGGATATGTGTGTGTTCATTATATTATTATTATTTTCGGTCGACTTCTTCTCTTGGAGGATAATAACCTAATATAAATTATCTTCTTGAGCCGACAAGACTTCTAGGGTTATTAGCCAACTCATTAGGTTTTTCTCTTGCTTTCTGGAGTCTTCTATTCTCGTCAGATTCACACATGAAGGTAAATACCTCCCACAACTACCATAATATTAACATTGATGAAGTGTTGTATATTCTAGAGTTGACACTTAATTTAGTCTCAGTGTCAACTCTGGAGGTTGATGGATTTGGAGTTTCATTCTACTATGGTCGGGTATTGTTATATCCAGAGGGAGCAACTCCTGACACAACAATGTTTCTTTGTTTCTGATATGAGAAGTTGTAAAGGTTGTTGAGACGACTTGTGTTGGGGTCTAGTGAATTTATACATTCAGATTTTGCATCGAAGAGTAGGTAGGTTACATGGTAGAGAGATTTGATATTGAGGACTCATTCCTCTTCTGAAACTCTTAGAGGAATCAGTAGGCATGAGTCGATGTGGATGCATGCTTGAGAGAAGTCTCCTAGGAGCATGTCTTTAGTTCATGGATCTGTAGAGGTAGCAACAGAGGTTTCCAGTGCAGTGGGAGTAGTGGCTTCATGTTCAGAGGAGATACAGGAGGTGTCTCAAGAGAAGGCAATGGATGGTGTAGATGATAAGAACGTTTCTCTTGTAGGAAAGAGCAATGAGAAAAAGAAGGACATGAGCAAGGTGAGATACTTTGCATGTCACAAGACTGGCCACTACGCTAGTCAGTGTTCGAACAAGAAGAATAAGAAGTTGAAACCAGAGGTGTCAACATTAACAAAGATTGTTGAGTTTGTTGAGAGATATGAGAGGGAGTTTTCTCTCATGATTGGTCCTGTGGGCAGTGATTTCCTTGTGGTCGAGGACATTGAAGAGTGGTTTGTGGATGGTGGAGCTTCTCTGTATATGACGGGAATGAGGTTAGTGTTCCTTAGTCTTTCAAAAACAAACTCAAACTATGTTGTTGACAGTGGTGGGTGGCTCACAACTTGCAGTAAAAGGGGTTGGAAGGGTTAGATTCCAAGTAAATTTAGGAGGTTTTTTGGAAGTTATCGAGGTGTTGTATATTCTAGAGTTGACAGTTAATTTACTCCCAGTGTCAGCTCTGGAGGTTGATGGATTTGGAGTTGCACTCTACTGCGGTCGAGTATTGTTATATCTAGAGGGAGAAACTCATGCCACGTGAGTGTTTCTTGGTGTCTGGTATGAGAGGTTTTACAGGTTGTTGGGACGACTTGTGTTGGGGTCCAGTGGATTTCCGGATTCAGATTCTGTATCAGAGAGTAGGCAGGTTGCACATGACATAGATTTGATATCGAGGACTCAGTCCTCTTTCGGGACTCTCAGAGGAATCAACGGGAATGAGTCGATGCAAATCGACACTCAGGAGTGAGTGAAAGTCTCCTAGGAGCATGTCTTGAGTTCATGGATTAGTTGAGGTAGCAGCAAAAGCTTCCAATGCAGTGGGAGTAGTGGCTTCATGTTCAGAGGGAGTAAAGGATTTTAGTACATGGGAGAAACTATTACAACTGATGAGTTGGAGGGAGATTATGGTGGTGGTACCAAAAGTACCTCTCTCGCTAAGAGGGAGTGTTAGAACTGGTAGCTCGGAGGTACTTCCGCATTAGCGGCACCCAACATGCGGAAGTGACTCAACAAAATTTCTCCTTAGTTCCTTTATAATGTGTTTCTATAAAGTAAGTTTATAAAGTGATTTTATAAAGTTGGGTACTTTTTAATTTTTAAGGGTAAAGGTGACTTTATGATGTTCTAGGTCACTTTAGTGACTTAAGTGACCTCAACAGATGATTAAGTCGTGAACGTTGATCTCATGAGGGAAATATCTAATCTTAATCGTCAATATCATTGGAAGACCAAGGGTTAGGGCAGTTACACTTAGAAATTGAATAAAGGAAGCTCATGAGGGAGAGAGGGGGTAGACATTTTGAGGAGAGAATGGAGATGGAGTTGAAGAGTCATGCATCCCAAGAGAGTTTGAGCTTGACAAAGAGAGTTTGTTGCGGTGGAAGTTGGCACACATCCCTAGGAGAGGGATTGGCACTCACTCCAAGGAGGAACGGTTCAACTATTTCATACTCAATTCATACAGCTGCTACAGTGAGGTCGTATGACAATTGAGGCTAGCCTTACAACAAGAAAAGAGGCACAAAAATCAAGGTTGTCACTTATGTTCCATTTGGCACAATTTCCAAGGGTTTTTCTAATGAGAAAATTGTAAAGTTCTGTACTGTACAGAAAAACAACTCTCAGGCACATTTTCCAAGACAATTATGAATCTTGTGTTGGTTGTACTTGGTCATGGAGTTCATACATTAGGGGCACAAATTTCTAGGCTAAGTTTATGCACTGTTTTGCTGAGAAAATGATGTTGGTAGAGTGAGATAAGTTATGTGTTGTATTTGTTGAAGTATTTTAACCGATGTAACTCTGAAATGCTTTCTTAGAAGCTCAATAATATCTCCTTGAACTGTATATCTCCCTATGGTTTCTTACTGAGGTATTGCCTAGATTTGTTTGTGTGCTAAGAGTGTGATTTGCATACTATTTATGAGTATTTTGTTGTTGATTTTAAATTTTAGACTGCTTAGTTATTTGTGCTTCTACTCATAGTCTAGTATATGCATGTTGGCATATTTCTATATTGGTGAATATATATAGAAAGATGAAACCTATTATTGACTAAGTGTGGAACTGGTATTTTTAACATGGTATCAGAACTAGGGCTCTGAAGTTTAGTGGGAAGCTTTGGCACTCGCACAAAAGTGACTTGCTGGGGAATTTGCTTAGAAGAATAAAGGGAGAAGAGGTTCTTTGTCATGTGGACAAAGACAACTTCCAGCATTAGGTTTGAAGATAATTTGGAGGGGATCTCCAACTACCTACAGTGGAAGGTTAGAATCACAAGTTTTCTCAAGGAGAACAAGTTGTGTTCATTTGCGAACATCGGCGTGCCAGTACCTGCGTCAAATCCCATTGCTCTAGATGTTTATGAAGTGAAGAAAGCCAAGACTCAGAGAATCATCTTGGACGGTGTCAGAGACCACATTATTCCACACTTGGATGAGAAGAAAACAACCAAATAAATGTGGGATGCACTGAAGAGTTTGTATGAGGCAAACAACGAAAACCAGAAAATGGCTCTCCGGGAAAAGTTTCATAGTACTAGGATGGCCAAGTGAGAGAGTGTGGACTCCTACCTCATCCGAGTTTCACAGGTGAAGGACGAGTTGGCAATTGTTGGAGAAGTTATTACTGACTTAGAGTTAGTGCGTATATCCCTCAAAGGCTTCACCAAGGAGTTGTAGGTTTTTGTGAAGTGCGTGGTGGGGAGAGAGAAGCTCCCTAACTGGACCAGATTGTGTGATGAATTTACACATGAGGAGATCCAGGAGGGGTCTCAAGAGAAGGCAGTGGATGGTGAAGACGATAAGAACGTTTCTCTTGTAGGAAAGAGAAATGAGAAGAAGAAGGACATGAGCAAGGTCAGATGCTTTGCATGTCACAAGATTGGCCACCACTACGTTAGTCAGTGTCCAAACAAGAAGAAGAAGAATTCAGAACCATAGGTGTCAACATCAGTAAATATTGTTGAGTTTGCTGAGAGATATGAGAGGGAGTTTTCTCTCATGACTTGCTTGTGGGTAGTGATTTTCTTGTGTTCGAGGACATTGAAGTGTGGTTCGTGGACAGTGGAGCTTCTCAGCATATGATGGGAATGAGGCCAGTGTTCCTTAGTCTTTCAGAAACAAACTCAGACTACATTGTTGATAGTGGGGCCGACTCACAACTTGCAGTAAAGGGGGTTGGAAGTGTTAGATTCCAACTAGAGTCAGGAGGTTTTCTATAGGTTTCCGAGGTGTTGTATATTCCAGAGTTGACAGTTAATTTACTCTCAGTGTCATCTCTAGAGATTGATGGATTTGGAGTTGCATTCAACTGTGGTCAGGTATTGTTATATCCAGAGGGAGAAACTCCTGACACAACAGTGTTTCTTGGTGTCCGGTATGAGAGGTTGTACAGGTTTTTGGGACGAACTGTGTTGGGTTCTAGAGGATTTTTGGATTCATATTTTGTGTCGGAGAGTAGGTAGGTTGCACGAGAGAGAGAGTTGATACCAGGGACTCAGTCCTTTTCCAGGACTATCAGATGACTCACTAGGAATGAGTCGATGCAGATGGATGCTCAGAAGAGAGTGAAGTATCCTAGGAGCATGTCTTCAGTTCATGGATCAATAGAGGTAGCAACAAAGGCTTCCCATGTAGTGGGAGTAGTGGCTTCATGTTTAGAGGGAGCAGATGCTTCTAGTACGAGGGGAGAAACTATGACAATTGATGAGTTGGAGGTAGATTCTGGTGGTGGTAGCAGATGTACCTCTCTCGCTATAGAGACTATTAAAATTGGTAGCTTGAAGGTATGTTGATCTGGGATCTTTTCATTGAGTGACTTATAAAGAATTGCATTAAATGAGCATAAATTAAAGTGCACCATTAAAGATGGAAAAACTCAATAATGAAGAGACATAAGCATCAAATCTGAACACAAAAAACTTGATAACGGAGTTCGTCCCTGGTGGACTACGTCTCCAAGTCCTGCTTTCAAATGGGTAGGCATTTTTATTAACTCGGCAAAAGAATTTGGCAAATTACATAAGTATAACTCATTATGAAATCAAACTACAAATTTTTTGTTCAAATCAGAAAAAAGACAACACCAATGGATTCGTGGCATTGAATTACCCAAAAATGATTGTCTCCACGCCTCAATCTGACTCTGGCACTCCCAGGCCCAAGATAAACTCTGTCTCGATTTTTGTGCCCTGCAACTTGCAATAAATGCTGAGGAATTTGTCTCGAAAAGTGTGTCAGTCTGTACCCTCACATGCCAACCTGGTACACTAGGTGGATAGACCTTTTAAGAAAAAAACACAGGCTTTGTAAATGATGGAGGCCATTGGCCATATGGTTAGCGAAGCATATGTTAAGGCTTTGATAGAGGGGGAGGTCTCGGGGTTGAGCCCGCGGGCCTCCCCTTTTGGCTTGTTTGTTGTAATATATACATATATTTGAAATGGTTTGTTCCGCCAGACTTTAGCAATGGTTATATAATTCCGTTGATGCCAGATTTGGCGGACCTGCCAAATCTTTTCATATATATTTTTTTTGAATTTTCATTCACGGGTTGTCATTGGGCATTTTCCCACTTCCACATGGCAACCCATGACTAGGCCACGTGACAGCCCACCATTGGGCCACGTCAACCACTGTACCATCACCCTGCCATGTTAATGTAAGGTCTACCAATTTAGCCTACCATGTCAGCCCCACGTCACTGTACAAAATGCCACATGATTGTACAGATTTCCATGTGGCGCAATTTTACTGGTCCATGGAATGACCCAGAAATGCAAAATATGAGTGACATGTCACAGCCTCTGGTGTTTCCACGTCACCATGATGATGTCACGTTGACTTCAGCATGACATGTGTCACCTCCTGCACATGCTACGTATGTTCTACATATGTTGATGTCATTCGTATTGATGTTGACGTCAGCAGTACAGATGCTGACACATCCCCCTGTTGACTAGGCTAGGTTGACCAAACTTTGACTGTAAATATCTTTCGATCTGTAACTCTGTTTGATGAGTCGTTTGCGTAGTTGGAAATCTTGCGACACGCTCTTCGCGATGATGTCATTTTCACTAAGTTTTGAGAACTCGAAATTTTTTCCCTTTTTCTATCTGTTGAGGCCATTCTAAGCATCCTTAGTTGCTTCTTCGAGTTCTGAGTTGTTCTTAATCTTCTCTGGATCCTTTTTGGATCACGCCTTCCCACTAAGAGTTTTTTGGACCACCAAAATCTTTCATCAATCAACAGATAAGTGAGGGAAGAGTTCCCTCACCTTGTCCTTCTCAATCCACTTTGCC
>SNQJ01S0032764.1:34960-45612 GCA_010110895.2 Picea sitchensis
CACCATGAAGATTGTTATATGCCATACTTAGGACTCTCAACTCAGAAAAATTTGTAACGTGCATAGGAAGCTCCCCTATCAATCTATTTTCCCTTAAATCCAATAGTTCAAGCTGAGTACAATTAGCTAAAGATGATGGAAAAATACCATTAAAATGATTAGAGTGAGCAACAAAGTACTTTAAATAGAGTGGAAAGCCTATATCCAAAGATTCACTAAATAAGTTATAGGACACATCCAATGATACTAGAGAAACCAAACCACTAACACCAACTATACCACCAGAAATATTATTATTATTCAAATATAAAGTAGTGAGATTCTTCAATTTACCTATACTATGTGGGATTTGTCCAGTTATGCTATTATTATTTAAATATAAAATATCAAGATTCTTTAATTGACCTATGGTATGTGGGATTTGTCCAATTAAATTGTTTGAATTCAAGAAAATGAACTCAAGGGATTGAAGCTTTCCTATGGATTCAGGTATGCTACCGCTGAGCATATTTGCGTCAAGAGCAAGTATTGTCAATTGACTCAAATTGGAAATGGCTTCTGGAATAGAACCCGAGAGCAGATTATTGAACAGGAAAAGATATGTGAGCGCTTTAAGCCGCCCAATCTCTGGAGGAATTATGCCTGTCAAATTAGTATTAGAAATTCTCAAATCCTGCAATAAGGAGAGGTTGCCTAGACACGGTGAAAGGATGCCTTCCAAACCTGAATATTGAAGGTATATGCCAACCACTCTACTCGTATTGTCTTCACTGCACTCAATACTCCCCCACGAGCATACATTTTCCGCGTTCTTAGCATTCCAACTGGACAACCTTCCAACTGGATCTTCTTTTATGGCTTTTTTGAAGCACAAAAGAGCATCTACGTCCCTTTTATCGTAATTAACAGTTGCAGCTGCTGATACTGCGGATGCTATTACAAAGCACAGAAGCAGAGTAATGCCCTTCTCCATCATTTCTCTTTGTCCAAACTCAAGTGACTACTGCTGTTCCTTCTCTATGTATATATAGAAATAAAATATGTCAAAGATTGCAGCTGCTGATACTGCTGATGCTATTACAAAGCACAGAAGCAGAGTAATGCCCTTCTCCATCATTTCTCTTTGTCCAAACTCAACTGACTACTCAATATAAATATACCTTGAATTGCTCAATAAGAGATGTAAGGTGCTATAACGTGCGGGAATTTGATTGGCACCTATGTACATCGAGAAGAACTTAGACTTGAAAGGGTTGAAGTGTAACTTACCCGTGATGATCTAGTGGAGGTTGATCGATTTTTAAATGTTTAATTATTTTACAAACGCTAACCAATCCCAACGGTGGACACCAACCACACGTCACGCTTTCAACACATGATATTGCATGTTAGGCGTTCAGAATCCATGTGCGTTTACTTCCCAATTAAATCTCTTCCTTTCACAAAATGACAAAATTATTTCCTTGGTTCATCCAAATAATACATTTCTTTTAGAAAATAGTGGAGACAAGACTTGTTATTATAGGCATCATGTGGAGCAATGGGCATAATGACCTAGTTTACATCCCATTTACATGATCAATTATTTATTTAAGTGGGTAGTTTATAGTTAATGATGCAAAACAGTAGTAGGTAATTGAGCCTGACATTAATAAATAAATGTGAATGTGAATACTGGTCTGCCAACATTTATAAATGTTTAAGATAGCTCTAAGCCCTAAGTCCTTGGGATGTTGGTCATTGAACAATATAAAGAAATGGTATCACAGTACTAAAATAACAATGACCAATATAAAGAAATGGTACCACAGTACTAAAACAATAAAACAATAGAGTTGTTGTAGTCATTAAACAACATAAATAAATGTAAGGATGGCTCTTTAAGTCCTTGGATTCTAGCAACGCCATGTGTTGGGATATATTGAAATATTTTCAATATTGATTATGCAAAATATTGTCATTGAGCATGATATTAAAAAATGTTAATCTATCTTGAAGTTTTTGGGATGTTAACATAGTGACATTAAATTCAATAAAAAAAACAAATCAATTGTAATTGTTTTTGAACATCACCTTAAAAATATATATTTTATATTTCATGTAAAGTTTTGATACATGTAAAAGAAAGTTAGAAAGTTGCAGGAAAATACATGCAACTTTCATGTAAAGACTTGTGTTGTGTGGGGGAATAATGAAATAATAGCGATGGGACATAAAGTTGATGGTTGTAGTTCTGACTGGAATGGAGTTGGTCTACGTTGGTGTGATCTTCAATGGACTACCGGGAAATTGCGGGAAACCAGGACTACCATGAAATACGGGAAAATGGTACTACTGTGAAATGAATTCATGGTTACAAAGCTTCCTATTTAAAATTGTAAGGAATAGCCGGCTGTGGGAGTGCCTCTAGAGATAGAGTTAAAAAATAGTTGATGGTTGTGGGAGTGACTCTAATGGAGTCAACGGACTACCGTCAAATGCGCAGAAGTTGATTTTGTCCCGTGACCCCACCGTGGTAAATGTTTGTCGTTGGAGTTTTTGAAGAAAGCATAAGTATGGCTATTGTAGTTACTGAATGAAAATGAAGATGCTCGTATCTATTCTATTATTTTTTTAGCTCGTAGCTATTTTAGCTATTCCTTCCACTCAAAACTCCAATTCCTTCTTCGTGCTTCACATAGGTCTAGGTCTACGAGCATTGCTCCACTCTGGGGTTGGGATGATCTATCATAAATATAGATCCTAATATGAATATATAGACATAGGCTTCACAAATTAATGTTGTTGGCTCCTACTCAATTTTCAATGAAGTTATATATAGGTAGGTTGGGAAGATCTATAACTTACCAAACCCCAAGTAGGAAATTGAATGACCCTCTTCCTTTTCACGATCCCCGAATTGATTGACCATTGGATGAATACTGGTCTTCAGGTAAATGAACCGGGAAAGCATAGTGTTTCAATCACTAGGAAAGTCTTACCAATGACCCATTTTATGCGCAAAGCACTGGTTGTGTTTTAGCTATCAATTTGATCTCTATATATTATAACCACATTACACATTAGTCGAATGCAATAAGAAATGGATTCTTGACTCATAATAGTGATATGTATACCAATCAACATCATTTGTTTTATCACGATGGAAGGAGGTGCGAGCTAGGGTTTTGCAAGTTTTTGAGATGGATTTTGGCAAGATTATAAGCGGGGGAAGGGGTACAATGACAGACCTCTTAAGGCAGGAAACATTGTCAGTAATGGCATCAATCTTTGAACCATTTGTTGTTGATGGGGGGATCGAGATAGTGAGGGAGAAATATCTTAAAGAGGTTGTGACAAGGGCAACCAAATAGACCCCATCAACCCAAGAAATGAGGGGGGTGTAGGTAAGGACCAGTAAGGCAGGGATATCATTGAAAACCAAGACACCGGAAATCAACGATCTAGCCATAGGCTGAAAAATGGATGCTTGGGAAGACAGACAAAAACCCAAGGTACAAGATTACCTCAACTCAGATAGGTGACTATATACAATATATGAAAGATCATTTGGTGATCAAAAAGTTTATGGGAATATGGCCCTCGGAAAAAGCGTTGATGGGGTGGGTGAGTACTCGGTGGAAGGTGAAAGGAGAGATTGATTTGAAGATGGGTTTGAAAGGATTTTCTGTTGTCATTTTCTTTTGCATAGAGGACAAGGAAAAGATGTTTGAAGAGGGAACCTATTTTTCCAACTTAGTAGGTCTTCATCTCCACTATTGGACACAGATATTTTCACTGGAAATACTGGATCTGGTTGTATTCTCTACCTCGGGTGTTCTGGGACAAAGAAATACTGGAGGGGTTAGGGAATATGTTAGGTTCTTTTATAAATATTTCAGAGGTAACCAGAGTGGACAGGTACACTTCTTATGCGAGAATTCGTGTGTACATGAATGTGGTAGCGATGCTTCTGGATAAAATAACTATATCTTTTGAGGACAATAAATGGGTACAGGTGCTAGATTATGAGCATTGAACATATCCCATCCAGGAGTAGTAAATGCCATGAACATGGCCATATGTTCAGAGCCTGCCCTTTGAATGCAGATAATTTGGCAAACAAATCTAAGGATCAACAAGATGAGGAGGGGTTCACAAAGGTATGAAGTAAAAGAAGGACATGTTAAAGATCAAATCTGAATATGAATGTAGGGGGAAACAACACTTCAAACAAATTCCAAGAACTAGCAAAGGAAGAAAGGGAAGATCTAAATAAGGATGGAAAACCAAGGGTACAAAGAGTAGGGAGATCTCAAATCTAGGGGGATCTAGACAACCAAAAGCGAAGAAAAAAAGATCTTGACTAAGTTAACACACAAGTGGAGGGAACGCATGTTGAATTGCAGGAGATCAATGGTACAAATGGTTCACAAGAGGATTCGAAAGGGGAGAATGTAAACCGGGACATAGAGCAATATGATTGGGATATACACATGAAAGCATTGATAGAAATGCATGGAGAACATAATATCAATGACATGCTCGAAGGCCAACTTCACAAATTCAAGAGGGACTTGGTTGAAGGAAAAAGTAAGGTGGGTAATCAGGCATATAATGCGGCATCCTCATGGGGATTGGGGATTAGAACCAATTATATTAAACCTCAGAAAAGATCTATGGGGTAGGAAAATAAATGTGGATACAAGTCTCATATGAAAAAAATAGAAGAGACAAGGGCCTTACTAGTGGACGAGGGTTAGTTGGTAGGTCTCCCAGAAAAGTTCCTTTAATCCCCGACCCAAAGTTTGATATGAACATCGTATCATGGAATGTACGAGGTTTAAATTCCCTATCCAAATATAGGATGTGAAGAAAGAGAATATATCAAGTGAAAACTAGTATTTTGATGCTTCAAGAAACAAAGTGTGATAAAGACACAATGTTGAGAATAGCCCAGAAGATTTGGAAAAGATGTGAGGTAGTGATGGTAGATGTAGATGGAGCCTTAGGGGGATTTTCCATCCTATGGGATCCATGGATCCTAACTTTGGACATCCATTTGAGCTCCTCTAGACTCTTGAAAGGAATATATCGAGTCCTAGGGATGTTGGATCAGGGCTACGTCATGAATTCTTATGGCCCACTAACTTCAACAATGAAGAGATAATTCCTTGATATTATCAATCTTCTTGGAGCTAGTTTAAAATATCATCCTTGGATTATTGGGGGGATTTCAATATGATATCCTCCTCGCACAAGAAAAAAGGGGGCTAGAGGAGGTTGGATGTTGAGAGTGAAGCCTTTAAAACCCTCATTGGTAATCTAAGAATCATAGATATCTCATTTAGCAGTGACATGTATACATGGAAAAATAGGCAAGAGGTGAACACTAGATCACTATATGCCTTAATAGTTTCCTGATTTATGAATTAATTGTAATTTCCCTTTCCAAATAGGAGCTCCAGAGAGGAGGCTTAATGGTCTAAACTGCCCCGTTAGAATATAGCCAGGGCCAGAAAGGGGTAAACAGGGTTACTAGAGGTCACTCCAGTCAAAGGTGTTATGTTCGGAAAGTGACATTGAGCTAAAAGTGGTTAAAAACGCTTTTAAGACAATTTGAGCTAAAAATAGAATAGGCGAGCTAAAATTAGAAGTCAAGAATGAATTAGGGTTTCAATAGTGAATTAGGGTTTCAGGAAGCTATGAGAGAAGGGCCAGCGACCTAATTTAGGATTATGTAGATTTTGACTTGTCATTGAGGAGAGAGGCACATCTCACGAGAGATAGTTCAGTGGATTCCAGGAGGAAGACACCAGTTGGTTGACTTTTTTGTTGAGAGACACACCCTGGTCACCAGAAAGATCACCTAGGTCTTCCATCATTCTTTAGCAACAGTTACGCAGATTCCAACAGTAAGGGCGCACTTATTCAGGGTGAGGGCGCAACTTCTGAGGAGGTTCATTGGATCGTCTTGTACCATCCAATGAGATTTCATAGATTCCCCTCTGACCCAGTTGAGAGGAAGGTAAGGCACATATTTTTCCTGGTTCCTCATCAGATTCCGACGGAGGAATCATTCGGTGCACATTTTCCAAACTTGGGAGTGCGACACTTTGGGCGAACATGTTCGGGGTTCCTGAGCGATCATCACATCAGATCCAGTGAAGCCCTTCTGACCCATTTCACAGTAGGACAAGGCGATCATTTTGAGACACATCTCAGTCAATTCCGATAGTGGAATCACTAGGGCGTAGTTTTCCAGTGAGAGAGGGGCACATTACTCCGAGGGGATCCATCTGGGGTCCAGACACACTAGTAGAGGGGTCGGTCAGTCACCAGGACTAAGATCTAGAGTAGGGAACACCATTTTGGAAAGTTTCTAGTCCATTCTGAGAGGTTTAGACATCATGGAAAACTTTTTGGACTTTCAGTAATTACCGTGTGAGCTGCCATAGTTCCAGTTCATCCATTGATCTCGTAGTGCTCATCTATTAGCGGGTATTATCATTTAGTTTTCTTATTATATTCCAACTAAGATCCTTTTGTCATTTGATCTAGCTAAGTGATTCATTTTTATTCATCCGTGTTCGACATTATACTCACAGAGATATCATAATATAAGATTTGCAGTCTTTTGTCTCATTTATCATCTGAATAGTCATTTATATGTTGTAACAATGAATTATCTACCGTAGATACATCAAATTATCATTGTTTTCCTAGACTAGCCAAGTTAGGAACATTATAGTGGTATCAGATCTTTAGTCCTTCTAGCCTGTGACTAAAGACGATGAGTGCAGCAGAGGACCCAGGGGGTCATGAGCACGTAGGTGACAAATATGTCACTTACAACAGACATAAGGAGGGAATACCTAGATCTGATTTTCCCCCTTTTCCTCCTTTCTCAGAGGAAGAGGAAGAGGCACAGAGAGAAGGGCAGAGCGAGAGGCCGAGAGTGAGATGGAGAGGATGTTAGGAGACAGATATGAGAGACCAGAGGGAAGTGGTAAGGGCCCCATGGACCTAGAAACATCCTTCATGCAGGTACTCAGAAATTTGATAGTCATTTAGCAGGCCATGGCTCAGTCCTTGCCACAGATGACTGATAGACTGGCCATAGTGGGCACCTCAAGCACACAAGCCCCACATGCAGCACAGGGAACTCAGGGGCAGGAAATAGACCCCAGTATCCTACTCGCACATACACCTCTTCGAGTAGGATTCCTAGGCCATTGTTCCCTAGTTTCCAGAGGACACCACCAGTAGCATCACAACAGCCGATAGCACAGAGGCCACCCACTCAGCCAGAGGACGTTGCAGAGTATAGGAGGGAGTATGCAACATTGGGTCGTGACTTCCATCAGGACATAACCCTGGTCGAGTATTGTGGACTCAGACTCAGGAACCGCCCCAGAGAGCCACAGAGAGTAGGACAATAGTAGCAATAGGGGCATAATATTGATTTCATCTGGAAAGTTGGTAAACTCACCATACCTTCTTTTGATGGATCATCCAAATGCACTGCCAGAGCTTGGGTACAAAATCTAGACACATACTACAAGCTCAACCAGATGACCGAGACAGAGGCCATCAGTTTCGCTACCCTACATTTGGAGGGTGAGGCACATGATTGGTGGCATCATGGACTGGTGATGTTGGATCATATTCGCATCAGCTCCTGTAGGGAGTTCACAGAGAGACTCATAGACAGGTTTGATAGGAGGGATCCCGAGATCCACTTTAGGGATCTAGCCCAGTTGAGACAAATTGGCATAGTAGAGGCATTCATCACAGAGTTTTAGCGGGTAGCAGTGATAGTGATAGATATATCAGAGCCCAGTCTAATCATGTTATTCATAGAGGGACTCATAGAGCCTTTAAGAGGATGGGTGAAGGAATACAAGCCTCACACCTTGCAGGATGCCATCCTATGCACTCGAGATTTGGTAGACTCAGTGCCAAAGACTAAACCCTTTTACAAACCCTTCATACCAAAAAAGGATTGAGACAGGAAGCCATTCCAGAGAGAATGGAAGGGCAAGGAGAAGTTGGATGATGAGACGAGGTGAGAGCTTATGAGGAAGAAGCTTTGCTTCAATTGAAGAGACCCTTGGGTCCCAGGCCACATGTGTATGGGCAAGGGAGAGATTCATTATATTGAGGTGGAAATAGACAATGTGGACAGTGAGGAGGAGGAGCAAGACAATGGATCCACTAGCTCAGAGGAGGAGTCAACACAGGCAGAGGAGCAGCCTCCCCGTAGACCACCGACACCGACAGGAGCCCACCCATCGATAGTTCCACAACCTCCTAAGCAAGCTAACGGATGGAAACCAACAAAGGGAGGAGTCATAACGACCCTTTCTGGTGTTCCCAGGTATGATACCCATTGAATCGGAGGGACTATTCAGGGGCAATGATAAATTGCCCTGATAGATCGCGAGGCCACCCACAACTTCATTGACGCTTCATTGGTATCGAGACGGGCACTTCAGATAGAGGAGTTTGAGGGGTTTGATGTTGTAGTAGAAGATGACCACACAGTGGAGTGTCTATATAGAGTTTGGTACTTGGAGATAAAGTTAGGAAACTGCATAGTGAGAGACACATTTTATGTGGTTGACCTATCTGAAACAGATGTGGTGTTGGGAGTCCAGTGAATGATCACCTTGGGAAAAATCACCACAAATTACCAAATCTTAAGATGGGGTTCAAAGCACGTGATGGGAAGAAGGTTCTTCTGAGAGGTATGTCGATAGGAGCACCCTGGACAGTTTCGTCCAAGAGGATGGAGAGGATATTGAGACATGGGGAGGTAGCATATGATGAAGAGTGCTTGATCACTATGCGGAAGGACTCAGAGGGTCCACAAAAGTATCATACATAGATCAGGAATTTGTTGGGACGACATCATCAGGTTTTTGGGTCGATTCCACCAGGGAGACCACCTGAATGGGGTTTGAGAACACCATTGAGTTGGAGGAGGGGGGAAAACCTATGATCACACCCCCTATCGTCATCTAGGAGGTTCAAGGATGAAATAGAGAAATCAATCAAGGAATTTCTAGTGATGGGACACATCAGACCGAGCAACATCCCATTCGCCTCTTTAGTTGTCTTAGTTCTAAAGAAGGATGGCACCATGAGGATGTGCATTGATTATTGTTCCTTGAACAAGAAAACCATCAAGAACCGGTATCCTATCTTGCGCATTGACGAGTTGGTGGATGAACTGCATGGGGAAATTTTCTTCTTAGAGATTGATCTATGCTCTGGGTATCATCAGATCAACATTCGAGAGTAGGACATAGAGAAGACAACATTTCACTGTCACTTTGGAAATTTTGAGTTCCTGGTTATGCCATTTGGGATAACCAATGCACCAACTACATTCCAGTCTTTCATGAACCACATATTCGGGGATCAGTTGAGGAAATCAGTATTGGTTTTCTTCGATGACATCTTGGTCTACAACAAGACATGGTAGGAGCATATGAGGCACCTGGATGAGGTATTGAGCATCATGGAGGTGCAGTCATTATATGCCAAAAACTCCAAGTGTGAGTTCAGTATGACAGAGCTACTTTACTTGGGCCACATCATTAGTGCACAGGGGGTACAGGTGCACTAGGAGAAGATCAGGGCCATTCTGGATTGGCCAACGCCTAGGAAGATGATAGAGTTGAGGATTTTCTTTAGGCTATGCAGCTATTACGGGCGATTTTTCCAGGGTTTTTCTTAGCTTGGAGCACTTCCAAAAGGTATCAATCTCAACCCTTAGGATGAGGTCTTGTATTAACCCAGGATGTTCCTTCGATGGAGGGTGTTGTTGAGTTCAACAACTTATCCACTTAATAATACTAGGACCATCTTCTTCCGAGTCGTTGACAGATCTTACCAAGAATGGGGCTTTCATATGGACCAAGGAGTCACAGAAATCCCTTGATAACATGAAGGAAGTCATGGGAACTTGTCTAGTGTTAGCATTACCAGACTTCACCTTGCCATTTGTACTAGAGTGTGACTCATCCGGCGAGGGTATCGGGGCAGTTTTGATGTAGGGAGGACACCCCATTGTATTCGAGAGCAGTAAGATTAGTCAGCCCGAGATGTTTTACTCCATTTATGATAAGGAAATGATGGAAATCATGCATGACTTGACCAAATTCAAACAATATTTGGTCAGCAACAAATTCATGGTCAAGACAGATCACAATAGCTTGAAGTATTTCCTTGAGCAGAAGGACCTCAGTGAGTGCCAACAGAAATGGGTGACAAAAGTACAGGCATTCAACTTCGACATAGAGTATGTCAAGGGGAAGAAGAACAATGTGGTTGGTGCACTATCGAGGAGACCTGTGACACATTCTTTGATGGAGATTTCAACAGATTGGAAATCCCACTTATTAGTGGAATATTCCAAGAACAAGTTCTCTTTTGAGGTTATGGATGGGAAGATATAGGATCACATGTATAAGGTCAATGACGATGTCATATTCTACAAGGACAGATTCTACTTGGTGCCATATTTAGGGCTCAAGAAGAAGATCCTCACAACAATTCATGATTCACCACTATTAGGCCATTAGGGGTTTTTCAAAACCTACAGACAGATCAAGGAGAGGTTCTCATGGAAGGGCCTCAAACAGGACGTTATGAGACACATCAGT
>SNQJ01S0032764.1:49765-65889 GCA_010110895.2 Picea sitchensis
ACATAATTTCTTTCTTAACAATACCAATTGACTCTGTAATATATGATGCATTTCTCAAAAACAGATGCCAATTCTAAGATGTAGTTATGGTGTGGAATCATATAAATTGAATTGAGAAGGCATCTATCTTACAGGTAAAGGGAGAAGATATACCTACAAGAGTAGACAGCCTGCTGGAAGAGCTGAGAACAGTGAGAAATGAGGTTACAGCATTACGAGCAAAAATAGCCACAATAAAAGCATCAGCGATTGCAGATACAGCTTCTGTTGTTGGAACTGCTAACGCTAGGTATACTTTATGTACATATGATCTATTGCCATGTACCAATCTAGTGATGCATTTGTGTTCATTATTCTGTTTTAATAGTCAGCAAATGTCACATGTCTGTTTCTATCATATAATAGACAATAACAGATCTTCCAGAGGAAACTGCAACCTGCAACAAGGTTTTATATTACACCCATCCGATCTACATCTGTTGCTGTTGAATAACAATACTGTGCTTTAGCTGCAATTTGTATTCATGGATTTTATTAACCAATATCTGATTTTTTATTTATATTTCAGGGTGGTTGTGGTAAATATGGATGATCTTGATGCAGAGTCTCTCAAAGTAGCTGCTGAACATCTATTAACTTTGTTGGATGATCCTGCTGCCATAGTTCTGGGCTCCTGTCCAGGTGATGGCAAGGTGAGCCTTGTTGCAGCTTTCAGTCCTAAAATTGTGGAGAGTGGACTACAGGCTGGAAAGTTTGTAGGCACCATTGCTAGACTATGTGGTGGAGGTGGTGGTGGGAGACCAAACTTTGCACAGGCAGGTGGGAAGAAACCCGAGAAACTAATAGATGCTTTGAAGAAAGCCAGAGCAGATTTGGAAGCATCTTTGTCAATGTGCAGATGAATTCAGTATGGAATTGTCTTTGCAATGAATTCATCTTATCAGTTTGTCTTCACTATTTTAATTGTGTCCATACAAAATATCAAAATCAGGTTAGGAAAGGGCTCTGGTTCATTTTCTTCTATAAATCTGATATCCATGCAGCTGGGGATGATGTAAACATGGTCAAATTTTTAGTTCATTCTGTACAAATAGTCAATATATAGGTTGTTGATTATTTTCATTTGAGAAGGAAGGTTTCCTTTAAAAATTTAAAATTTATTGATCAGGAAGATACAGGCCAATCAGTCTTTCCAATTGGAGGCACTAATGACCTCATATGTGTATCACCTTTATTGACTGTTCTCATTGGATGTATTGTCTGAAAGGCCGTTGTAAAACATCATATACTATACATTGTAGTATTAACCATTATTGATAACTTTCTTCTTTGAAAATGCAGTCAAAACAAAATAAGAAAAGGTAGTTATTGAAGAGAATAAAGCACAACTTTATGTTGTGTTGTAGAAGGGTTTTACAACATGTCTCATCAAAATGTTAAAATAATACTTCCATTTTACAGAGTGATCCACAAATACGTGGTTCAAAATTTATTAGTAATTGAATTGTTAGAATAGGGGTTTTGCATGTTGCTTTTCTAAAGAAAGCACATTGCTTTGGAGCATTGTTATCAGAACCGGACCAGTGACAAAACCGGTTGACTCAAAAAATGTGACTTGGACCGGAACCGGAAAAAAAAACGGACCAAAAAACCAATTGACCGAAAAATACATAAAATATTCAAATTTTGAAAAAATATATATATATTGATGTGCATCCATCTGAATTCAAATCATTATACACAAATATGCAAAGTTTCTCATGTATATAGCAAGAAGGGTGCATATAACCAAAATAGCACAGAGTGCGATCCATCTCTGAACCAAAATACATCAACAAAGAGGCTCTAAATAGCCTCCGAGTCCAAAAAAAATCATGTTACAACAATTAACTACATATCATCAAAATCATTACCTATACTAGGATCTTCGTCATCGGTGTCACCCTCTAAGCATTAAAATAAGATAGAAAAAGATTAGCACGCCTAATAAGTGATTTTACTTCAGTGAAGGGTACATTTTTACTAGGGTCATGATAGAAGAGTTCAACAATCAATGTCACCAACATCGAGGTACATAGAGGGCTTGATGCTCTTGATTAAATACTAGTTTCATATTCTCATACATGATAGAATCCAGTGGAAACATTGCAATCCCGTCAATCTTGAAATCCTAAAAACTGTTAAGTCTATTGAATTTTGAATGGGATCTAAAATTCTACTTTCTCCATATGAACTCTAATGAAGTTGGTGTTGAATTTTTAATGCTTCGCTCAAGCACATGTAGTTTCTTTTCAATTTAGCATGAACTTGAACCATAAACAATGCAACAACACAATAGTTGAAGTAACCAAGATCACAAGAAGAATAACCATGCACAAGACACAATAAGTTATCCTAGGAAAACCCTTCTCAAACAAGGGAAAAACCCAACAATCCTTTGCTATAGAGTCCAGAGAAGATCACCCTTGCACCACAAACCCTAGTGCACACAAGAGGGTGCTCTATGACCAACAAGGCTAGCGCCTAAGAGAAGTGTGCACTAAATTTTAGATCTGCAAGTATGTGTTGTGTGAGAATGAGATATGATCCACAATGGGGATGTATCTCTCTTATTTATACATGAGCTAACTCATCAATAGATGTGTCTATTGGCACAATAGGGCCAACTTGTACAACTCAATAATATAATTAATCTTTTACACAATATTAATTATCTTTACATGGTGGGGCCGACTTGTACCCTTTACAATACAAATTAGTGTTTCACAATAATCTTACTCTTAGACAATATAGCAAGGGATCTCACACATCCTCTAGTGCTCTGCCACTAGGGACACGTCCACCTATGCTCAGCCACATGGACGTCACTCTCAAACATATCAACTCAACTAAATCCATAGGAGTATGAACTAGAGAGCCATCCCAAGATGACTCAACTAAATCCATAGGAGTCAGAAAGGAGACCATCTCAAGTCATCTCAACTCAGTCCAGAGGAGCACGACAAGAGACCAACACATGTCATCTCAACTCAGTTCAAAGGAGTATGACACCCATCACATAGGCGTTCTCACAGATCATCTCAACTCAGTCCAGAGGAGTATGATTTGAAGAATGTCTCATGACGCTGCAATCATCAACAGTTGGAACCACTCTCAAACATCTTGAAACAATTAATGGTAATGTTAAAAATTTAAGTAAAAGGATGAAAATGAAAAATAAAGGAGAATGTCATTGTTAAAAATTTAAGTAAAAGAATGAAAATGAAAGATAAAGGAGAATGTCATTTTTACTTAATATTACCATTAATTATTAGGGTGGGTGAAATGGAGGGGTTGGGGGGGGACCTCTTTAAATAGTGTTAGTAGGGCTTGTTATTGCGTAATCTGTACTTGTCCAAAGCCCGAGACAAGGGAGATTGGCGTAACAACAAGATATCCTATCACTGTCACCTCAATAGTAAATCCTCACTTTTTATGAATGGATGTAAGTCCAAACCAAGGGAGGTATCCCCAGTGACTTAAGGGTTGGGTAAGCTAAAGATAAGTATAAGGAAGTACCCCCCTCTCACTGGTTACTCAAGTCAAGTGATTCACACGGTTAATGTCCAAGAAGCATGAGGCAAAAGAAGGTGAAGTGTACCTGCCCAGAACAAGAGAACATAAAGTATATATGGAAAATACAAGTACAAATATGATAGTTTGGCCTCAAAAGACAATAAACCAAATGAATAGATGCTAGCTGATATAAAATTGCAGCAATTAATAAGTTTACAACAACAATTAATAAATTGTAACAGTTGCAACAAATACTCTTCGGAAGTGCTTGAAAAGACAGTAAAAAGATGGCATTTACTATGTAGATTTTAAAAATATTAGTCCCACACTTAGTCAATAATAGCTTTCAACCTCCTATAAATATTCACCAATATAACAATATGACAACATGCATATACTGGACTATGAGCATAAGCACAAATAACTAAGCAATCTGAAATTTAAAACCAACATCAAAACACTCATAAACAATAGGCAAATCACACTCTTAGCACACAAACAAATTTGGGCAATGCCTCAGTAAGAAACCATAGGGAGATATATAGTTGAAGGAGATTTTATTGAGCTTCTATGAAAGCATTTCAGAGTTACAGTAGTTAAAATACTTCAACTAATACAACATAGAACTTATCTCACTCTCCCAACATCATTTTCTGAATAAAACGGTGCATAAACTTAGCCTAGAAATTTGTGCCCCTAATGTACGACCTCCATGACACAATACAACCAACACAAGATTTAGAACTATCTTGGAAAATGTGCCTAAGAGATGTTGTTTTGTATAGTACGCAATGTTGATGATTACAGCTGCATGAGACATTCTCCAAGACACAGATTGATTGAGTCGACCTGAGAGAGAGCCCCTGAGATGGGTGTGGTTCCTATATGAGATAGAGCTGGAACGTAGAGATGACCTCCTCCTTACAGAGAGTTGAGAAGAACTCCAAATGATTCTCTTGTGTAACACAGTGAGAAAGAAGATTTGCTAAGTTGGGCGTGCCTGTGGCTGAGCACAAGGTGAACGCGTGAATTCCCATGAGCTGGGTGCATCGTTATGAGACAGAGATGAAGACGATGTATTAACCTCCTTTGAGCAGAGAGTTGAGATGATGAACTCCAGATGACTCCTGTGTAATGCAGTGGGAAAAAAGATTTGTTGAGTGGACATGCCTGTGGATGAGCACAGGTGAACGCGATCCTAGTGGTTGAGCACTAGTGAGTGTGGTTCTCCTGTGAGACGCAATGAGATAGAGTTATGGACATCCCTATGGATGTGCCCCTAGTGGTTGAGCATTAGTGGGTGTATGACATCCCTTGCTATATTGTTCAAGAGTCAGACTTACCTGTAACCCTAATTGTTATGTAAAGGGTATAAGTCGGCCCCACCTTAATGTAAAAGATAATTAATATAAAAGATAATTAATATTGTAATTATTAATTATATTTTGAGTTATTGAGGTTGGCTCTATTGTACCAATAGACACATCATTTGATGTGACAAGTCTTATATAAATAAAGGTGAATCCCCATCGAGGAAACACACTTATCATTGTGTCATCTCATGATTTTAGAAGTTGTGGTTTGAAATTATGAGAATTACAACACCCTCTTGTGTGCTAGGTTTGGTGATGGTGTGGGAGGTCTTTTATCTTGAGGAATATAACAAAGGATTGGTTGAGTTTTCTTCCCTTGTTGAGAAGGGTTTCCCAGGATATTTCTTGTGTTCTTGTGCATGGTTATGCTTCTTGTGATCTTGGTTTGCTGCAATAGTTATGGTTCAAGTTATAGTTAAACATAAAATTTAAAGAGGATACATGAGCCATAGCTCATTGAAAATCCAACACACCGTTGTACAATTTTCTCAACAGAAAAACCCTTGGAAATTGTGCCAATTGGAACAGAAGTGACAACCTCGATTTATGTGCCTCTTTTCTTGTTGTACGACCAACCTCAACTGTTGTAGGAACTCACTATAGCAGTTGTACGAACTGAGTATGAAATAACTTAACTGTTCCTCCTTGGAGTGTGTGCCAATCCTTCTCCTAGGGATGTGTGCCAACTCCCACTGCATCAAACTCTCTTTCTCAAGCTCAAACTCTCTTTGGATGTGTTACTCTTCAACTCCCTCTCTCTTCTCTCCTCAAAATGTGCACCCCCTCTCTCTCTCATGAGCTTTCTTTATTCAATTTCTAAGTGTAACTGCCCTAACCCTTGGTCTTCCAATGAGATTGAGGGTCAAGATTAGATCTTTCCCTCATGAGATCAATGGTCATGACTTAATGCCCAATGGTTGGCTGCCATGTGGCAGTGGGAAAATGCCCAATGACAACCCGTGAATGAAAATTCAAAAAAATAATATATGAAAAGATTTGGTGGGTACGCCAAATCTGGCGGGACCCCGCCAAATCTGGGGTCAACAGAATTAAATAACCACTGCTAAAGTCTAGCGGAAAAAACCATTTCAAATATATGTATATGTTACAACAAACAAGCCAAAAGGGGAGGCCCACATGCTTGACCCCAGGAACCCCCTTCTATCAAAGCCTTAACATATGCTTCGCTAACCATATGGCCAACGACCTCTGTCATTTACAAAGCCCGCACTTTTTGCTTAAAAGGTGTATCTGCCCAGTGTACCAGGGGGTCACGTGAGGGTACAGACTGACACACTTTTCGAGACAGACTCAGCATTTATTGTAGGTTGCAGGACACAAAAACTGAGACAAAGTTTCTCTTGGGCCTGGGAGTGCCAGAGTCAGATCGAGGCGTGGAGACAGTCATTTTTGGGTAATTCGACGCCACGAAACCAATGGTGTTGTCTGTTTTCTAATCTGAGGAAAAATTTTGCAGCTTAATTTCAGAATGAGGTATACTTATGTATTTTGCCAAAAATTTTTGTTGAGTTAATAAAAATGCCTACACATTTGAGAGCAGGACCTGGAGACGTAGTCCACCAGGGACGAACTCCGTTATCAAGTTTTTTGTGTTCAGATTTGATGCTTATGTCTCTTCATTATTGAGTTTTTCCTTCTTTAATGGTGCACTTTAATTTATGCTCATTTAATGCAATTCTTTATAAGTCACTCGATGAAAAGATCTCGGATCATGTTGGTATCAGAGCAGTCATCTTTGACTTGAATTATTCAGTGCGAATGCTTACTAGGGCCAAACATAAGTAGGGTGAATGAACTCTTAAGACTTTCAATCCCGAAGTTGGATGCGCATCTCGAAGGAAGAAAATGGCAGAAGAAGACAAACGTGATGAACATGAGAAAAACTTCCATATGGTCTTTTATCGCATGTCAGAAATGGTCGAAAGAATGTATGGATACTACGAGAAGAGGATGAAGAAGAAGGGAAAAAAATGAAGCACATGCTGATGATGATGCTTCGGTAAATCAAGAGGATGGAGGAGACCGTCTTGAGCCTCCATCTTCACCATCAAGTTCTAGTTCTTCTTCCTCTGAGCATTCTCATCATTCTCATAATTCTAGCCATAAAGCCTCTTTTAAGAAACCATTATTAAAGCTTGTTGTAAAATTTTCTTTAACTATGTTTAATGAAGATGCTAATCCTGAAAAGCTAGATAATTGGATCCGACAGGTTGAAGTATATTGTCGTGTTCAACATATTGATGACAAGGAAGTTAAAGTGCAATTGGCTTCTATTTGGTTGGAAGACATCGCTCTCGTATGGTGGGAGAGAAATTTTCAGGACATAAGTAAGTGTGGTAATCTTCTTTCCTCATGGTCGGAATTTAAATCAACGATAATGAAGCAATTTTATCCATTGAGTTATTTACATAAAGCAATGATGGAATGCCAAACTTTAAGGCAAAGTAAAGGTCAAATTGTACAAAGTTTCACAGAGGAATTTAGAAAGAAAGCTCTTGTATTAAACATTCATTTGGATTGTTATGGAACTTTAATGAAGTATATTGGTGCATATCACAGTTATATTCGTCATACTTTTCTCTTATTTAACCCCGCTAGTCTTGATGAAGTTTGTGTGCAAGCCACTCACCTTGAGAACAGGGGAAAGCATGTTCAAGATGATCCCACAAAAGAAACCTTCCAATCTTCCACATAAGCCATTTAAAAAGTTTAAAAGGAAGGACAAGAAAATTGCCACAATGACGAGAGAAGGAGGAAAGCCATCTTGCACTCATTGCAAGAAAAGCAGTCACGATGATGAACACTGTTGGAAATTGCATCCAGAGAAGAGACCGAAATAGTTAGGTGGAAAGACGAAGACAAAAATCGTTGCTACAGTGCAACAAGATCTCGATTCCAATTCAAGAGACAAAGGAAAGATCACAGTGGTTGGAGTACAAGGTAAAAATTCACTTCATGCTAGTTCAAATTCCAATAATGAATCTCATGATGATGAACAAAAGATGAATGAATTATTTCACATAAGAGTTGTATCTAAACACACTAAGATAGATACATTATTTGATCTGGGTTCCCAAGTAAACTCGATATCTGAAACACTTGTCAAAAAGATGGGTCTTGAAACGAAACCACATCGAAAGCCTTATCTTCTTGGTTGGGTATGTGATAAAGAAAAACTTAATGTCACCAAACAATGCAGGGTCGGATTTGCTATTGCTTCAAAGTTGATTGATGAAGTGGATTTGGATGTTGTATCACNTAAACAATGTAGGGTGAGATTTGCTATTGCTTCAAAGTTGATTGATGAAGTGGATTTGGATGTTGTATCACTTCATACATGTGGCATAGTGTTGGAAAGTCCTTATCTTTATGATAGAAAATAAATCTTCTTTCGTCATGAGAACAAATACCACCTTACTAACTGGGGAGTGGAATATATTGTTAGAGTTCACAGCATGAGGGTAAATACAACACTTGTTAGTGCAGGGAAAATGAAAAGACTCATAAACACTAATAAGAGATATGTACTCACGGTTGTAAGAGAGAAAGATGTCGGGACATCCGATGCTTTCCAAGGATGTGGTCCTACCCATAAGAAGGAATTAGTTGATATTGTTTCAAAGTATGATGATATTTTTCAGGAACCAGATGGATTACCTCCTACAAGGGAAATCCAACATGAGATACATCTTCGGCAGGATTCTCCTCTTCCTAATGTGGGCATGTACAAGATGTCAGTTGTGGATATGACAGAGATCAAGAAGAAGGTACATGGATTATTGGATCAAGGGGTCATCAGGCCCAGTTCATCTCCTTGTGGTTCTCCGATCATGATGGTGTCAAATAAAGATGGCACATGGCGAATGTGTGTCAATTACCGGGCCTTGAATAAAATCACGGTGAAAAATTGATACCCTCTTCATCGTATAGACGATTTACTTGATCAGTTAAATAATATTGTTTATTTCACTAAGTTGGATTTACACAATGGATACCATCAAATCAGGGTTGTAGAACAAGATGCATGGAAAATTGCCTTTAAAACCAAACATGGATTGTTTGAGTGGTTAGTTATGTTGTTTGGGCTTTTTAATGCTTCGACAACTTTCATGTGTGTGATGAATGATGTATTCAGGCATTTCCTAGATGACTTTGTGATTGTATATTTATACGAAATTCTTATTTTTAGTGGGAATTGGGATGAACATGTGAGGCATGTAAAGAAAGTATTGGATACTTTTCAAAGGTAAAAGATGTATGAAAAATTGTCTAAATGTGAATTTGGCAAGACTGCACTTGTATACTTAGGTCATATTGTAGGACGATGACAATTAAAAATTGACATAATTATAAATTGGCATGAGCCAAAAAGTATAAATGGGATCTAGAGCTTCTTAGATGCAGTCCAGTATTGGAGGAGGTTCATTTCAAACTTATCCTTTATAAGAGCTCCTTTGCATGCCTTAACTAATGTGAAGAACATTTTTCAGTGGGAAGGAAAACAACAAAAAGCTTTCGACACTTTGAAGGAGAAGATCAATATCACACCAGTATTATCACTGTCGAATCTTCAACAACCTTTTGAGATCGAGACAGATGCCAATGGATACACCATGGGTGTAGTATTGATGCAATATCGTAAGCCTATCTGTTACCACTCTGAAACTTTTAACGAAGTTGTTGTTAACTATCCTACATATGATAAAGAGTTGTATGCATTAGTCCAAAGCGTAAAGAAATGGAAGCACTACTTGTTAGGGAAGGAAACAATCATACATACAGATCACCAACCTTTACAGTATCTCCAAGCACAAACCAAGATGCAACAATCTCGACACTATAGATAGATGGGTTTTCTACAACAATTTCATTTGGTAATCAAGTACAAAAAGGGTACAAGTAACAAGGTAGCCGATATGCTTTCTAGACCTCCTATTACTGCTTCTATTGTTTTGAAGTATACTTCTTTATCTCATGATAGCTATGTGGAACAATATGCCATTGCTGAAGATTTTAAAGAAGTATATGAGAATCTAACCCATGGTGCACATGTAGAGAAGTATTGTTTGTAGGGAAAACTACTCTACCATCTTGGAAAGCTATGTATTCCTACAAGTGAACGAGTCCATGTAATACGAGAAGCTCACATTTCTCTTGTGTCTGGGCATTTTGGGGTAGGAAAAACTATGGCTCATTTGTAGAGGTTTTGTTACTGGCCTCAAATGAAAGTAATTGTAACTAAATATGTAAAGGGGTGTGTGATGTGTTCTACTTGTAAGCCCACTAATAGAAAATTGGGGCTATACTCATCACTTCCTATTCCATCCCAGCCATGGGAAAGTATCTCCATGGATCTTGTAGCGGTTTTACCAATGCACAAAGGGGTTCATGACTATTTGTATGTTGTAGTGGATAGATTCAACAGGATGTGTATCTTGATGCCATGTAAACAACATATTATTGTTGAACAAACTGCTAGCCTCTTCTTTCAGTATGTTTGGGTTCACTTTGGGTTACCCACATCCATTATCTCAGATCGAGATACTCGATTCCTTGAGGATTTTTTGACAAGATTGTGGAGAATGACAGACACAAAATTGAAGAGGACCACTGTTTTTCATCCATAGACTGACGAACATACAGAGGTGGTAAACCAAACAATGGTATTTTTTCTTCGAGGCTACTGCAGCAAGCATCCCAAGTTATGGGATGAGAAGATACCCAATGTACATCATGCTTACAACCAAGCCTTACATTCCTCCACTTAGTGTTTTCCTTTGAGACAAGGAGAAGTTTAATGTATCTCTTTGTCTTTACTTAAATATGTTATATCTTTTTCATTCTTGGTTATATGTTCCTAAAGTGTTAGAAATCATAAAGGGCCTATTTCCAATAGTTTTTAGGCAAGGTCTAAATGCCTTGCATAAACAATATCCATATGATCTTTAAATAATGCCAATCTTAATTTGAGGCATTCTAAGACCTTTAGTTTATTTTTTGAAGTTAGCTATAGATTAGTGTTTTTTTAGGGGTCTCTCCAATCCCACTCTTATTGTAAAGTGCATGAGCACATAAGGAACATAATTTCTTTTAGGTAATGAATAAAAATGACATTTTTTTCTTGAAAAAGAAATTTCAAAATAAAAAATGTTTTTCCAAGTAACACAACCTCTTACAATATAATATATAATGAAGATACCCATAGCCATTGATAAGGATATGCCTATTATTTATTATTAATTAAATTTAATTAACAATTTGATTACATAGCAAATATTAAATTTAATTAACATTTTTGTTATACAACAAAATATTAACAAAGTATTACACACTATTAAAAGAAAAAATTCTACCAAGAACAATTTTTTATGGGTTTATAACGATAACTAATATTAATTTAAATTTTAAATTTTAGAAGAAAAAGTAAATGCAATATAAAAATAAGTTTATTTCAACCATAATGATTCCCAAAGTATTGAAGTTTGAATAAGATGATTTATTTTAGGAGGAACCATCCCCTTTGGAGGTCATATGTGCATTAATTCAAATGTCAAAAAACCTATGCATTAATACCACTCAAGAAGCTTATGCATGAACACTTTGGTGCGGTGGTTTTTAATTTTAAACTAGATGTTAATAAATTATGTCATTAATGTCACTATTTGAGATCACCTTAACATGCTTTGTTCTTGGTTGTGAGGATTTGAACACTGTATATTAATTACAAAATCAATCAAACGAGTTGTTTGAAATGGAAAAATCAACCCTTCAATACGCTGTTTGAACCTTGTTTATAATAAAAACTAATATTTGTTTACTAAACATAATGGGAATCAAAACTCTCAATGCCAAATAAAACATTTCTAAATTATCAACAACAAAAACCTTATGTTAGGCACTTTTTCCATGATTTAAATAAACAACTTACGTCATTTTATTTACTTTACAAAATTGTTATTATACTTGTAATTATAATGTGTAAAAACACACATATATACATTTTTCAAAATCATTTTTATTTGAATAAATTTTTAAATGTGTTTTAAAATAAATTTAAATTACTAATATTTAAAAACATATTGGAAAAGTAAAATCTTTTATTAAAGGTGATAAAAGCTCCATTTATGATTAGAAACTATACTCTTTATATAATAAAGAGAAACATAAAAATGTGAATAACCTTGTATGATTTTGTAGTAATATTAAAAAATTGTATACATTTCAAGTGTGTATTTATAGAGATACATACATCTCAAATCATAACATAATCATGATAATAATTTTTAAATTATGTATATATACAATATGTAATAAAAATCCATGTATGACTTTATAGTGATATTAAAAGGTTGTATGCATTTCAATTCATATTCAAGTACATATATAAATCCATGTATGAATTTATAGGGATATTAAAAGGTTGTATCCATTTCAAACCATATTCAAGTACATATATATATGTAGTATTAAAAGATATTTCAAATCATAACATAATTAAATGATATTAATTTTTAAATTGTGTATTTATCCACTTTTATGTTTGTTAATTTTTTTTTTGTGAAACGAAATATAATAATTTACAATAAAAGTAAATGTATATATATTCAACTTTATTCTAAATACAAGATAAACATGAATTATGGTAAAAATTTTACTTTAGAAAAAAATACAATAATTCATAACAAATTTATTTTATGGGGTAATGTGTAGAAATTTAGGTGTCTCTTATTTAGAAAATCGGTACATTCCATAAAATGGTCGTTTATTAGGGGGCACCACCCAACTTCTAGCTTTCTCCTATGTAAAGAACATATCAACAACTCCCCCAAATCCAATACTCATTCCCATCCCCAATGTTATTAATGCCATGTTTTCATCCACGTGCCTCAACCATCCTTCTTTAACATTACTCTGACTATTATCATCCCTCACTGGACTTCACTTTTGGTGCTTTCATGATTGTAAAGAATACCCGCATAAGAACTTATTCCTTTGAAATGAAGCTTCATTGAATGCGTTCAATTACTTGCATATTGGGATTGGCCCACAAAGGTTGTTAGATGAAACATTGAGAGACACCAACCAAAATGATTGAGATAATTGTTGAGGAATGCATCCACTCAAATTATTTTTGGCCAAGTCTAGCTTCTCCAAGGTAGATATGTTACCAAGAGACACAGGTATTTTTGTGACAAATTCATTCTTAGAGAAATTCAACAATTGCAAGCCACTCAGAGGACCCATGCTTTTAAGGATTTCTCCCATAAGATTATTGCTCGACAAATCAAGTATTGTATTTGTCTACAACACATATGGAAAATTATACACACTTCCTTTCATGTCAATCCTTATTTCTAATAAAGTGTATTACCATCATATATATTCCTAAAAGATTTATGAACTTTAAATCCTTTGAGGCACTCAAGATTAGATGGTATTCTCCCATTGAATTTATTGTTGGATAAATCCAACACTTGCAAATTGGTGAGATTTGTTATCCATTGAGGAATATCACCATGGAGTTATTATATGTCATACTTAGGAAATTCAACTTAGAAAAATTTACAACGTGCAAAGGAAGCTCCCCTATTAATCTATTTTCCCTTAAATCCAATAGTTCAAGTTGAGTGCAATTAGCCAAAATTGATGGAAAAGCACCATAAAAGTGATTAGAGTGAGTAACAAAGTAAGTTAAATAAAGTGGCAAACCTATGTCCAAAGACCCATTAAATGTGTTATATGACATGTCTAATGATTCTAGAGAAACCAAACCACTAACACTATTAATTGTACCACTAGAAAAATTATTGTTATTCAAATATAAAAAAGTGAGGTTCTTCAAATCACCTATGTTATGTGGGATTTGTCATATTATATTATTATATTCAAATGTAAATCAATGAGACTTTTCAGTTGACCTGTGCTATGTAGGATTTGTCCAATTATATTATTATTATTCAAATATAAATAATTGAGATTCTTTAATTGACCTATGCTATGTGGGATTTGTCTAATTATATTGTTATTATTCATATATAAATCATTAAGACTCTTCAATTGAYCTATACTATGTGGGATTTGTCCAATTATATTATTTTTATCAAAAGATAAAGAATTGAGATTATTCAATTGACTTATGYTATGTGGGATTTGTCCAAATAAGTTGTTTACTCTCAAGGAAATGGAACAAAGAGATTGAATATTTCCTATGGATTTGGGTATTTGTCCAATTAAGTTGTTTAAATTCAAGTCATTGTCACGAATGGATTGAAGCTTTCCTATGGATTTGAGTATCCTCATAATGAGCATATTTCCACTAAGATATAGGTTCGTCAATTGATTCAAATGGGAAATGGCTTCCAATATCCTCCCAGTGAGCATATTTTCACTAATATCTAGGAACATCAATTTACTCAAATTGGCAATAACTTGAACTAGAATAGAACTCGAGAGAAGATTATAGCCGTGACAAGATCTGTGAGCGCTTTAAGCCGCCCAAACTCTAGTGGAATTCTACCTCTCAAGAAACCAAACCGAGTGTGTGTGCATAGTACAATTGGAGTACTGTGCAATTTTTCATTTAGGGGTTGATCAACCAAAATGGTGGAGGAAGATATTGTGAAGGATAAAGGCCCCAAATAAAACACACATTTTCATGTGGTTTTCCATAAGAAAATAAGTCTCTAAGATGAGAGATTATGGAGAAAAGAGCTAGGCAAGCCTCGAGAATTTGTATTCTCTATAGAGATAGTAAAGAAACAAAAAATTACTTTTACATTGTCCATACACTAAGCAAATTTGGTCTGAAGTGGAGGTTCTAACCAAAGTTAAGAGTGGGTGGATATGTTATTTAGTGGAGGATTATTTAATGTGTTGAATGACCAAAAAGGAACTAAAATAATTTGAAGCAGTACCTTGCTTGACTATATGGGTACTTTAGTTGGAAAGGAACTCAATAGTCTTTGAGGAGAGAATTATTCTACCCCTTCAATGATATCTATGAATCAAAGCAATTACTTCATCATGTTGAATGATTGTAAGTAAACACATATAATCATTTGGTTGATATGACTATAAATAAAAGCCATGAGTGGGGCTTCTTTGTTGGAGAACCACAATGACCATAGAAATACACTAGTGTTGGGGGTGTAGAAGGTTTAGGGAGCCTGAGGCTTAAATAACAATGCGTAATTCGTGGCCTTGAAAATCCTTCTAAAAAAATCTATGGAAATGAACATCAAACGGCATGTTTATGGAGACTCTAGTTTGGTTATTTAGTGGATGGGGGGCACTGTTAGATCTTAAACATATCCCTATGGTCGATAGGGGATCAACTAAAGGAGGTAGTTTTTCTATTTGACTTCATCTCATTCACATATTTTTATAGGAAACAAAAACAAAATGTAGAAGTTGATGCGCTCTCAAAAAAAGGACAATTGGTAGCTAAAGAAATGGTGATTATGGAGGAAGTAAAGGATGGAATCCACATCATCTCTAAAACTTGAATTTGATATGTTGTATAAGGAGAAGTTTAATATCTCTCTTTGTATTTACTTAAAGATGTTATATCTTTTACATTCTTGGTTCTATGTTCCTAAAGTGTTAGAAATCATAAAGGGCGTATTGACAATAGTTTTTAGGCAAGGTCTAAATGCCTTGGATAGATAATATACATATGATCTTTGAATGTCAATCTTCTTTTGAGGTATGCTAAGACCTTTAGTTGATTTTGTGAAGTTAGCTATAGATTAGTGTTTTTTTAGGGGTCTCTCCAAGCCCACTCTTTTTGTAAAGTGCATAAGCACATGATAAATTAGATTTCTTTTAGATAATGAATAAAAATGACAATTTTTTCTTGGAAAATAAATTTCAAAATAAAAATGCTTATCGAGGTAACACAACTTCCCACAATATAATATAATAAATATGACTATAACCATTGGTAAGGATATGCCTACTATTTATTATTAATTAAATTTAATTAACAATTTAATTACATAATAAATGTTAAATTTAATTAACATTTTTGTTACACAACAAAGTATTACGCATTATTAAAATAATAGATTCTTCCAAGGAAGATTTTTTATGTGTTCATAATAATAACTATCACTAATTTTAATTTTAAAATAAAAGTAAATGGAATATAAAGATAAGTTTCTTTCACTAATATTT
>SNQJ01S0032764.1:65911-92291 GCA_010110895.2 Picea sitchensis
AGATGCTAGTAAATTATGTCATCAGTGTCACTCTTTGAAATCACCTTATGTTCTTGATTGTGAGGATTTGAATATGATATCTTAATTAAAAAAAAATCAAATGAGTTATTTGAAATGGAAAAAAAAACCCTTTAATGAACCACCTTAAACTTGTTTATAAGAAAAATTAATATTTGTTTATTAAGCATAATGGGGATCAAAATTCTCAATACTAAATAAACTTTTTTGAATTATCAAGCACAAAAACCTTATGTTTGGTCATTTTTTCAATGATTTAAGTAAACAAATTATCTTATTTTTTTACTTTATAAAATTGCGGTTGTACTTTTTATAGTAATTTGTAAAAATACACATATTTAAAAAAAAAAAAAACATAAAAAACATGAAAAAGTGAAATCTTTTATTAAAAGTGTTAAAAGCTTGATTTATTATCAAAAGCTATATTCCTTATTTTGTAGAAATATTAAAAGGTTTTATACATTTCAAACCATGTTCAAAGTACATACCTATACACATATATAGGTAGTGTTAAGAGATATGTCAAATCATAACCTAATCATGATATTAATTTTTAAACTGTGTATATATCCACTTTGATGTTTGTTAATTTTTTGTGTTAAAAAAAATTAATAATTTTCAAACAAAAGTGAATGTATAGATGTTTAACTTTATTGTAGATACAACATAATCATAAATTATAACAAAGGTTTTCATTTTGGAAAAAAATACAATAATTCATAACAAATTTATTTTATGGGGTAATGGGTACAAGTTTAGGTGTCTTTTATTTAGGAAATCGGTACACTCCATAAAATGGATATTTATTATGGGGCGCCATCCAACTTCTAGCTTTCTCCCATGTAATGAACATAGAAACAACTCCCCCAAATCCAATACCCATTCCCATCCCCAATGCTATCAATGACATATTTTCATCCACATGCCTCAACCATCCTTCTTTAACATTACTCTAACTATCATCATCCCTCGCTTGACTTCGCTTTTGGTGCTTGCATGGTTGTAAATGATACCCCCATAAGCACTTATTGCTTTGAAATGAAGTTTCAATGAATGTGTTGAATTGTTTCCCTGATCGGATTGGCCCACAAAGGTTGTTAGATGAAACATTGAGAGACACCAACCAAGATAATTGAGAGAGCTCTTGAGGAATGCATCCACTCAAATTATTTTGGGCCAAGTCTAGCTGCTCCATCCAATTCATTTCTAGAGAGATTCAACAATCGTAAGCCACTCAGAGTATCCATGCTTGTAGGGATTCCCCCCATAAGATTATTGCTCGACAAATCAAGTATTGTATTTTTCAACAACACATATGGAAAATTATACACACTTCATTTCATGGCAATCCTTATTTCATAATAAAGTGTATGAACACCATATATATCCGTAAAAGATTTATGGACTTTAAATCCTTTGAGGTGCTCAAGATTAGATGGTATTCTCCCATTGAATTTATTGTTGGATAAATCCAACACTTGCAACTTGGTGAGATTTGTTATCCATTGAGGAATATTACCATGTAGATTATTATATGCCATGCTTAGGGCTCTCAACTGAGAGAAATTTCTAATGTGCATAGGAAGCTCCCCTATCAATGCATTTTCTCCTAAATTCAATAGTTCAAGTAGAGTGCAATTAGCCAAAAATGATGGATAAGTACGATAAAAATGATTAGAGTGAGCAACAAAGTGTGCTAAAAAAAGTGGGAAACCTATGTCCAAAGACCCACTAAATGAGTTATATGAGACATCCAATGATTCTAAAGAAACCAAACCACTAACACTATCAACTATACCACCAGAAAAATTATTGTTATTCAAAAATAAAAAAGTGAGGTTCTTCAATTGGCCTAAACTATACCTTGAATTGCTCAATAAGAGATGTAAGGTGCTATAACGTGAGGGAATTTGATTGGCACCTATGTACATCGAGAAGAAGTTAGACTTGAAGGGGTTAAAGTGTAACTTACCCATGATGATCTAGTGGAGGTTGATCGATTTTTAATTGTTTAATTATTTTACAAACGCTAACCAATCCCAACGGTGGACACCAACCACACGTCACGCTTTCAACACATGATATTGCCTGACATTAATAAATAAATGTGAATACTAGTCTACTAATATTTATAAATGTTTAGGATAGCTCTAAGCCCTAAGTCCTTGGGATGCTGGTTATTGAACAACATAAAGAAATGGTACCACAACACTAAAACAATAAAACAATACAATTGTTGTATTCATTAAACAACGTAAATAAATGTAAGGATTTCTCTTTAAGTCCTTGGATTCTAGCAACGCCATGTGTTGGGATATATTGAAATATTTTCCATATTGATTATGCAAAATATTGTCATTGAGCATGATATCAAAAAATGTTAATCTATCTTGAAGTCTTTGGGATGCTAACATAGTGACATTAAATCTAATAAAAAAACAAATCAATTGTAATTGTCTTTGAACATCACATTAAAAACATATATTTTATATTTCATGTAAAGTCTTGATACAGGTAAAAGAAAGTTAGAAAGTTGCAGGAAAATACGTGCAACTTTCATGTAAAGACTTGTGTTGTGTGGGGGAATAATGAAAGAATAGTGACGAGACATAAAGTTGATGGTTGTAGGTGTGACTAGAATGGAGTTGGTCTGGGTCGGTGTGACCTTTAACGGACTACCAAGAAAATGCGAGAAACCAGGACTACCATGAAATGTAGGAAAATGGTACTACTGTGAAATGAATTCATGGTTACAAAGCTTCCTATTTAAAATTGTAAGGAATAGCCGGCTGTGGGAGTGCCTCTAGAGATAGAGTTAAAAAATAGTTGATGGTTGTCGGAGTGACTCTAATGGAGTCAACGGATTACCGTGAAATGCAGTAAAAGAAAGATAGAAAGTTGCAGGAAAATAAGTGCAGCTTTCATGTAAAGAATTGCTAGCTTGACGGGACATAAAGTTGATAGTTGTAGGTGTCACTGGGAAAATGCGGGAAATCGGGACTAGCATGAAATGCGGGAAACCAAGCCTATCATGAAATGCGCAAAAATGGTACTACCGTGAAATGCGCGGAAGTTGATTTTGTCCTGCGACCCCACCGTGGTAAATGTTTGTCATTGGAGTTTTTGAAGAAAGCATAAGTATGGCTATTGTAGTTACTGAATGAAAATGAAGATGCCCGTAGCTATTCTATTAGTGTTTTAGCTCGTAGCTATTTTAGCTATTCCTTCCACTCAAATCTCCAATTCCTTCTTCGCACTTCACATAGTTCTACGTCTACAAGCATTGCTCCACTATGGGGTTGGGATGATCTATCAGAAATATAGATCCTAATATGAACATATAGACATAGGCTTCACAAATTAATGTTGTTGTCTCCTACTCAGTTTTCAATGAAGTTATATATAGGTAGGTTGGGAAGATCTATAACTTACCAAACCCCAAGTAGGAAATTGAATGACCCTCTTCCTTTTCATGACCCCCGAATTGATTGACCATTGGATGAATACTGGTTTAGCCATCATGGAAAACTTTTCAGACTTTCAGTAGTTACTGTGCAAGCTTCCATAGTTCCAGTTCATCCATTGATCCCCCAGTGATCATCTATTACCGGCTATTATCATTTAGTTTTCTTATTGTATTCCGGCTAAGATCCTTTTGTCATTTGATCTAGCCGAGTGATTCATTTTTATTCAGTTGTGTTCGACATTGTACTCACAGAGATATCATAATATAATATTTGCAGTATTTTTTCTCATTTATCATCTGAATAGTCATTTATATGTTGTAAGAATGAATTATCTATAGTAGATACATCAAATTATCATTGTTTTCATAGACTAGCCAAGTTAGGAACATTACAGTGGTATCAGAGCTTTAGTCCTTCCAGCCTGTGACTAAAGACGATGAGCGTAGCAGAGGACCTAGGGGTCATGAGCACGTAGGTGACAAATATGTCACTTACAACAGACACAAGGAGGGAAGACCTAGATCTAATTTTCCCCCTTTTCCTCCTTGCTCAGAGGAAGAGGAAAAGGCACAGAGAGAAGCAGAGAGAAGGGCAAAGTGAGAGGTCGAGAGTGAGACGGAGAGGATGTTAGGAGATAGATATGAGAGACCAAAGGGAAGTGGTAAGGCTCCCATGGACCTAGAATAATCCTTCATGCAGGTACTCGAAAATATGATAGTCAGTCAGCAGGAAATGACTCAGTCCTTGCCACAGATGGTTGATAGACTGGCCATAGTGGGCACCCTGGGCTTACAAGCCCCACATGCAACAAATTGAACTTAGGGGCAGGCAGCAGACCCCAATCTCCTACTCGCACATACACCTCTTCGAGTAGGATTCCCAGGCCATTGTTCCCTAGTTTCCAGAGGATACCGCCAGTAGTAGCACAACAACCGATAACACAGATGCCACCCACTTAGCCAGAAGACATTGCAGAGTATAGGAGGGAGTATGCAACATTAGGTCATGACTTCCATCAAGACATGACCCTAGTCGAGTATTGTGGACTCAGACTTAGGAACCGCCCCAGAGATCCATAGAAAGGACGACAATAGCAACAACAGGGGCATAATATTGATTTCATCCAGAAAGTTGGTAAACTCACCATACCTTCTTTTGATGGATCATCCAAATGCACTTCTAGAGCTTGGGTACAAAAGCTAGACACATACTATAAGCTCAACCAGATGACTGAGACAGAGGCCATCAATTTCGCTACCCTACATTTGGAGGGTGAGGCACATGAGTGGTGGCATGATAGATTGGTGATGTTGGGTCATAGTCACATCACCTCCTATAGGGAGTTCACAAAGAGACTCATGGACAGGTTTTATAGGAGGGATCTCGAGATCCACTTCAGGGATCTAGCCTAGTTGAGACAAATTGGCACAAAAAAGGCATTCATCATAGAGTTTTAGTGGGTAGCAGTGATAGTGACAGATATATCAGAGCCCGGGATAATCATGTTATTCACAGAGGGATTCACGGAGCCTTTGAGAGGATGGGCGAAGGAATACATGCCTCACACCTTCCAGGATGCCATCCTATGCACTCGAGATTTGGCAGACTCAGTGCCAAAGACTAAACCCTTTTAAAAACCCTTCATACCACAAAAGGATTAAGACAAGAATCCATTCCAGAGAGAATGGAAGGGAAAGGAGAAGCTGGATGATGAGACGAGGTGAGAGCTTATGAGGAAGAAGCTTTGCTTCAATTGCAGAGACCCTTGGGTCCCAGGCCACATGTGCATGGGCAAGGGAGAGATTCATTATATTGAGGTGGTAGCAGACAATGTGGACAATGAGGAGGAGGAGCAAGACAATGGGTCCACTAGCTTAGAGGAGGAGTCAACACAGGTAGAGGAGCAGCCTCCCTACAGACCACCGACACCGGAAGGAGCCCACCCATCGATAGTTCCACAGCCTCCTGAGTAGGCTAACGAAAAAAAACCAGCAAAGGGAGGAGTCATGGAGACCCTTTCAAGTGTTCCCAGGTATGATACTCTCCAAATCAGAAGGACTATTCAGGGGCAACGTGAAATTTCCCTGATACATGGTGGGGCCACCCACAACTTCATTAACGATTCATTGGTATCGAGACGGGCACTTCGGATAGAGGAGTTTGAGGGGTTTGATGTTGTAGTAGAAGATAGCCACACAGTGGAGTGTCTATATAGAGTTTCGTACTTGGAGATAAAGTTAGGAAACTACATAGTGGGAGACACATTTTATGTGGTTGACCTATCTGAAATAGATGTGGTGTTGGGAGTCCATTGGATGATCACCTTGGGAAAAATCACCACAAATTACCAAACCTTGGAGATGGGGTTCAGAGACCGTGATGAGAAGAAGGTTGTTCTGAGAGGTATGTCGACAGGAGCACCCTGGACAGTTTTGTCCAAGAGGATGGAGAGGATATTGAGACATGGGGAGGTAACATATGCTACAGAGTGCTTGATCACTATGCAGAAGGACTCATAGGGTCGAAAAAAGTATCATACATAGATCAAGAATTTTTTGGGATGACATCATCAGGTTTTTGGGTCAATTCCACCAGGGATACCACCTGAATGGGGTTTGAGCACACCATTGAGTTGGAGGAGGGGGCCAAACCTATGATCACACCCCCTATCATCATTCTAGGAGGTATAAGAATGAGATAGAGAAATCAATCAAGGAATTGTTAGTGATGGGACACATAAGACCAAGCAACATCCCATTCAGCTCTTCAGTTGTCTTAGTTCTAAAGAAGGATGTCACCATGAGGATGTGCATTTATTATTGTGCCTTGATCAATAAAACCATCAAGAACCGATATCCTATCTCCCGCATTGACGAGTTGGTGGATAAACTGCATGGGGAAATTTTCTTCTCAAAGATTGATCTATGCTCTGGGTATCATCAGATCAACATCTGAGACCAGGACATAGAGAAGACAACATTTCACTGTCACTTTGGAAATTTTGAGTTCCTGGTTATGCCATTTGGGATAACCAATGCACCAACTACATTCCAATCTTGCATGAACCACATATTCAGGGATCAGTTGAGGAAATAAGTCTTGGTTTTCTTTTGCGACATCTTGGTCTATAACAAGACATGGAAGGAGCATATGAGGCACCTGGATGAGGTATTGAGAATCATGGAGATGCAGTCATTATATGCCAAAGAGTCCAAGTGTGAGTTTGGTATGACATAGCTACTTTACTTGGGCCACATCATCAGTGCACAGGGGCTACAGGTGCACCAGCAGAAGATCAGGGCCATTCTGGATTGGTCAATGCCCAGAAACATGATAGAGTTGAGGAGTTTCTTTGGGCTATGCAACTATTACGGGTGGTTTGTCCAGGGTTTTTCTTAGCTTGGATCACTTCCAAAAGGTATTGATCTCAACCGTTAGGACGAGGTATTGTATTAGCCCGAGATCTTCCTTCGATGGAGGGTGTTGTTGAGTTCAACAACTTATCCAATTAATGATAATAGGACCATCTTCTTCTGAGTCGCTAATGGATCTTACCAAGAATGGGGCTTTCATATGGACCAAGGAGTCACAGAAAGCCTTTGATAACATGAAGGAAGTCATGGGCACTTCTCTAGTATTAGCATTACCAGACTTCACCTTGCCATTTGTACTAGAGTGTGACTCATCCAGCGAGGGCATCGGGGCAGTTTTGATGTAGGGAGGACACCCCATTGTATTCGAGAGCAGTAATCTTAGTCATCCTGAGATGTTGTACTCCATTTATGATAAGGAAATGTTGGAAATCATGCATGACTTGACCAACATAAATGGGTGAAAAAGGTACAGGAATTCAACTTCGACATAGAGTATGTCAAGGGGAAGAAGAATGTTGTGGCTGATTCACTATCGAGGAGACCTACGACATGTTCTTTGATGGACATTTCAACAGATTGGAAATCCCACTTGTCAGTGGAATATTCCAAGAACAAGTTCTCTTGTGAGGTTATGGATGGGAAGATACAGGATCATAGGTATAGGGTCATTGACGATGCCATATTATACAAGGATAGATTCTACTTGGTCCCAGATTCAAGGCTCAAGAAGAAGATCCTCACAACAATTCATGATTCACCACTAGTAGGCCATCAAGGGTTTTTCAAAACCTATAGACAGATCAAGGAGAGGTTCTCACGGAAGGGCCTCAAATAGGATGTTATGAGACACATCAGTGAGTGTTTGAATTTCCAGCAGAACAAGTCAGAGCATACTCTTCCAGCATGGCTACTTCAGCCACTCCCCATTCCAGAGCAGAAATGGGAAAGTATATCAATGGACTTCATCGCAAGCCTACCCAAGGTCCAGGGTAAGTACTGTATCTATGTAGTGGTCGACAGGTTCACCAAGTTTTCTCACTTATATGCCATATTGACAGAGTACAATTCATTTTAGGTAGTCGAGCTATTCTTCAAGGAGGTATTCAAACTCCATGGGTTGTCGAGGAACATCATTAGTGACAGGGACAGTTGGTTCATTGGGACATTCTGGAGAGAGTTGTTAACATTGGTGGGGACAGAGCTGACACCCAGCACCATCTATCACCCTCAGACATATGGGAAGACCAATATTGTTAACAAGTGGGTTGAAGGATATTTGAGGAACTATGTAGGTGGACAGTAGAGAACATGGGTCAAGTGGCTACATTTAAGGGAGCATTGCTACAACACCACTTTCCACATCTCCATTCGTATGACACCCTTCTGAGCATTGTATGAATATTATGCTCCCACTTTGGTAGACTTGGTTTTCAGGGAGAGAAGAGCTCCCAATTCCGAGGATTGGATCATAGAGAGTCAGGAGATTCTCAAGTTGTTGAAAGAGAACCTCCAGACAACACAGAACCGATAGAAGATGAGTGCGTACAGGCACAGGATAGAGCATAAATTTGAGTTTGGGGATTTGGTTTTCTTGAGACTCCAACCTTACAGACCTTCATCTTTGAAGAAGAGTGGGGCTGAGAAGCTCAAGCCCAAATTTTATGGCCCTTACAGGATCATGTGTCGAGTACGCAAGGTTTCTTATGAGCTAGAGCTTCCAGAGGGGAGCAAGATTCATAACGTGTTCCACATTTCGTGCCTCAAAAAGGCAGTGGGACAATTCATTATCACATCAGATAAGCTTCCACCATTGGATGAGGAGGGACAGTTGGAGTTGGTTCCAGAGGAGGTACTAGAGTTCTGAGAGCAGAAATTGAGGAGCAGGGTCATCAAAGAGTGTTTGATCAAATGGAGAGGGATTCTAGTAGAGGACGTTACTTGGGAGAGAGACCAGGTGTTGCAGCACCCTGGATTGGTATTGCTTGTGGACAAGCAATCTCGAGAAGGGAGGACTGTAATGTCCCTTTCCAAATAGGAGCTCCAGAGAGGAGGCTTAATGGTCTAAACCACCTTGTTAGACTATAGTCAAGGCCAGAAAGGGGTAAACATGGTTACTATAGGTCACTCCAGTCAAAGGTGTTATGTTCAGAAAGCGACATTGAGCTAAAAGTGGTTAAAAATGATTTTAAGCCAATTTGAGATAAAAATAGAATAAACAAGCTAAAATTAGAAGTAAACAGTAAATTAGGGTTTCAACAGTGAATTAGGGTTTTGGGCAACTGTAAGAGAAGGGTTAGCGACCTAATTCAGGATTATGGAGATTTTGACTTGTCATTGACGAGAGAGGTGCATCTCGGGAGAGATAGTTCAATGGATTCTAGAAGGAAGACACCAGTTGGATGATTTCAGTGTTGAGAGACACACCCTAGTCACCGGGAAGATCACCCAGGTCTTCCATCATTCTTCAGCAACAGTTACGCAGATTCTAGCAGCAAGGGTGCACTTATTTAGGGTGAGGGCACAACTTCTGAGGAGGTTCAGTGGATTGACTTGTCCCATCCAGGAAGATTTCAGAGAACCCCCTCCAACCCAGTTGAGAGAAAGGAAAGGTGCATCTTTTTCCTGGTTCCTCCTCAAGTTCCAACGGAGGAATCATCTGGGGCGCATTTTCTAGACTTGGGAGTGAGACACTTTGGGCGGACACAATCCGGGTTCCCGAGAGATCATCACATATGATCCAGGGAAACCCTTCTGAACCATTTCAAAATAGGCCAAGGCAATCATTTTGAGACACATCTTAGTCGATTCTAATGGTGGAATCACTAGGGCACAGTTTTCTAGTAAGAGAGGGGCGCATTCCCCCAGGGGGATCCATCTGGGGTCTAGACACACCAGCAGAGGGGCCGGTCAGTCACCAGGATTGAGAGATAGAGTAGGGCACACCATTTGGGACATTTTCCAAGCCATTCTGAGAGGTTTAGCCATCAGGGCAAACTTTCCAGACTTTCAACAGTTACCGTGCGAGTTGCCATAGTTCCAACTCATCCATTGATCCCACAGTGCTCATCTATTATTGGGTATTATCATTTAGTTTACTTATTGTATTCCGACTAAGATCCTTTTGTCATTTGATCTAGCCGAGTGATTCTTTTTATTCAGCCGCATTCATCATTGTACTCACAGAGATATCATAATATAAGATTTGTAGTCTTTTGTCTCATTTATCATCTGAATAGTCATTTATATGTTATAACAATGAATTATCTACAGTATATACATCAAATTATCATTGTTTTCCTAGACTATCCAAGTTAGGAACATTACATTAATGCTCCATGCCTAGTAGGCAATCTCTATAGACATACTTCCATACAATGGATTGGACCATTGACCTATTTTTCTATTATGGGAAGACGGGTAACAACTGAGACCAAATCCATTTAGATTCAAGAAATTTTGGATGGAGAATCCCGAATTTTTGACAAACATAGCAACATGGTGGAAGGAAATATTAGATTTATTTGGGACAAAGATCTATCAAGTATAACAAAGATTGAAGAATATTAAAATTCATATCAGAAAAAGAAACAAGGAAGTTTTTGGGAATATTTTTGTAGAGAAGGAATGCCTAGAGCTAGAGATGGAAATTGATAAAAGGAATAAACATGAAGAGATTCTATGGAGGAAAAATTCAAGGATTCAGTGGCATAGGGAAGGAGATAGGAATACAAAAATTTTCCATAACTTACTCTTGCAGAGAAGGAGCGAAAATAGAATCACCTTGCTAAAATCATCCATGGGGGAGAATTTACAGAAATATGAAGATATCGAGAGTAAGTTGGTTTCACATTTCAAACATATTCTCCAAGAACTAGAGGTGGATAGAATAGAAACAATCTGAATGATCACTAATTCCATCCCTAGACTGGTCACCTCTGATCAAACGAGAGCCTCATGCATCCTATAACTTAGAGAACATACAATGAAATAATTGGAAGTCGAGAAATATTTGGGCCCAGATGGCTTCATGACTAACTTATTTTATGTGTGTTGGTCAATCATATATCATGATATTTGAGAAGAATTTGAAGAATCATGAATGTCTAGCTCCATTCTCCAAGCATTCAATGCAACTTTCATAGCGTTGACACCCAAGGAACATGAGGTGAACATCATAGATAATTTCATATCCCTTTGCAATTTCATTTATAAAATAATTACTAAAGTCATAGAAAATAGATTGAAGCCCCTTATGAATAAACTCATCTCCCTAGAATAGGGGGGTTTTGTTGAAGGTAGAAATATATTGGATGGGATTATTTTGGCCCATGCGACAATCCACTCTTTGAGAATGAGCAAAAAATATGGTATGTTAATTAAACTAGATATTTCCAAGGCCTATGATCGAATGAATTGGACCTTTCTCTAGTGGATGATAGCATCCTATGGGTTTTTTAATGATTGAATCCTATGGATAACAAATTTTGTGTCCAAGATGTTCTTCTGAATTATCATCAATGGCTCCCTGTCCAAGATCTTCAACGTATCTTGAGGAATCCATAAGGGGGACCCTCTTTCTCTGTTCTTGTATATCCTTATGGTCTAAGGGTTGGGGAGGGTGACTAAATCGACCCATTCTAATGGGTCTCTCAAAGGAATTTCCCTTTACCCACAAGTTGATCCTTTGTTTCATCTACAATTTGTTGATGATACCTTATTGACGAGGAAACTGTCGATTAGAGAGGATTTAGATTTTAAACAGGCTTTATAACTTTTCATGACCGCTACAAGATCCCTATTAACCAAGCCAAATATCAGTTTTTCCTTTTTAACATTCGCTTGTCGATCCAACAGAATATTGCCAGACTAATGGGATTCCAAAGGGCCACCTTACCCTCTAAATATTTGGGTGTGCCTCTAATGGAGAAATCCTTGTGGAATGCCTCCTGGAAGGAGATATTAGTGAAAATGGAAGCTACGATAAATAAGTATACTAATAATTTCTTCACCCTCCTAGAGATGATTCTACTAATAAAATATATGCTAGCATCTATGCCATTGTATTTGTTTTCAATTCTAGCAGCTCTGGTCAACGTAATAAAAATATTTGAAATTTGTAGTAATCCATTTTATGCGGAGGGGATACCAAGGAAAGAAATGGGCATTAGTGGCTTGGGATAAGGTGTGCACCCCAAAGGATTTTGGTGGCCTTAGGATCATGGGTCCCCTTCTCATGGGACACTCATTGGAAACAAAAATCTAATGGAGGTGGCTCAACAAACTGATAAACTTGTGGCCTCTAATTTGGAAAGAAAAATATGCACCCGATGTTCCTCAAGATTAGATGATCCAAAAAGGATCCATAGAAGGCTAATAACAACTCAGAACTCGTAGAAGCAACTTAGGACACTCAGAATGGTCTCAGCAAACAAAGAAAGGGAAAAAATTCAAAGTTCTTGAAACTCAGTGAAAATGACATTATCACAAAGAGCGCGTCACAAGATTTCTAATGACGCAAATGACTCGTCAAACAAAGTTACAGATCAAAATATACTCGCCTTCAAAATTTGGTCAACCTAGCCCAGTTAGCAGGGGGATGAGTCATATCTGTATGGATGATGCCAATATATGTACGAATGACGTCAGCATCCATACATAACACTTGGCAGGAATAGGAGGTGACACATGTCATGCTGATGTCAACATGGTGACATGGAAACACCAGAGGCTACCACGTGTCACCCAGATTTGACACTTCTGGACCAATCCGTGGACCAATAGGATTTTTCCACGTGGTAGTCCGTACGGTCTGTATAGTGACATGGAATCTGTACGATGATGTGGTGACATGGAAGGCTAACATAGTATGGATGATGTGGTTGAATGGGAGGCTGCCATGGGGCCCAATCAGGGGTTGCCACATGGTAGTGGGAAAATGCCCAATGACAGCCCATATCCAAAATTTGAAATGACAGAACTTTAGATAGAGTCATCAACAAACTTGGGCCTGCGAGTTCTAGAGTCGGATTGAGGCATGGAGACAATCATTTTTGGGTAATTCGACGCGACGAATTCAGTGGTGCAGTCTGTTTTCTAATCTGAGCATTATTTCTGCAGCTTGATTTCAGAAGGAGGTATACTTATGTATTTTTCCAAATTCTTTGTTGAGTTAATGAAAAAGTCTACCCATTTGAGATCAGGACCTGGAGACGTAGTCGACCAGGGACGAACTTCATTATCAAGTTTTGTGTTCAGATTTGATGCTTATGTCTCTTCATTTTTGAGTTTTTTCCTTCTTTAATGGTTCACTTTAATTTATGCTCATTTAATGCAATTATATGAAAGTCACTTGATGAAAATATCTCGGATCATGTTGGTATCAGAGAAGTCATCTTTGAATTGAATTGTTGAGTGTGAATGCTTACTAGGGCCAAGCATAAGGAGGGTGAAGGAACTCTTAATACTTTCAATCCTGAAGTTGGTCATGCATCCCGAATGAAGAAAATGGTAGAAGAAGACAAGCGTGATGAACAAGATAAAAACTTTCACATGGTCTTTTATCGCATGTCATAAATGGTCAAATGAATGTATGGATATTACAAGAAGAGGATGAAGAAGAAAGGGAAGAAAAAGGAAGCACATGTTGATGATGATGCTTTGGTAAACCAAGGGCCTAGAGGAGATCCTCCTGAGCCTCCATCTTCACCATCATGTTCTAGTTCTTCTTCCTCTGAGCATTCTCATCATTCTCATCATTCTAGCCATAAATCCTTTTTTAAGAAACCATTATTAAATATTGATGTAAAATTTTATTTACCTATGTTTAATGGAGATGATAATCCTGAAAAGATAGATAATTGGATCTGACAGGTTGAAGTATGTTGTCGTGTTCAACATATTGATGAAGAAGAAGTTAAAGTGCAACTGGCTTCTCTTCGGTTGGAAGGAACCGCTCTCGTATGGTGGGAGCGAAAGCTTCAAGACAAAAGTAAGTGTGGTAATCTTCTTTCCTCATGGTTGGAATTTAAATCAGTGATAAGGAAGCAATTTTATCCATTGGGTTATTTACATAAAGCAATGATGGAATGGAAAACTTTAAGGCAAAGTAAAGGTCAAACTGTACAAAGTTTCATAGAAGAATTTAGGAAGAAATCTCTTGCATTAAACATTCCTTTGGATTCTTATGAAACTTTAATGAAGTATATTGGCACACTTCATAGTTATATTTGTCATACTTTTCTCTTGTTTAACCCCACTAGTCTTGACGAAGTTTGTGTGCAATCCACTCACCTTGAGAATAGGGGAAACCATGTTCAATAAGATCCCACAAAGAAACCTTCCAATCTCCCACATAAACCTTTCAAGAAGTTTAAAACGAAGGACAAGAACACCACCACAGTGACAAGAGAAGGAAGAAAGCCATCTTGCACTCATTGCAAGAGAAGCGGTCATGATGATGAACATTGTTGGAAACTGCATTCAGAGAAGAGACTGAAACAATTCGGTGGAAAGAGGAAGACAAAAACGGTTTCTACAATACAACAAGATCTTGGTTCCGATTCAAGGAATGAAGGAAATACCATAGTGGTTAGAGTACAAGGTAAATATTTCCTTCATGATAGTTCAATTTCCAACGATGAATCTCATGATGATGAACGAAAGAGGAATTAATTATTTCACATAAGAGTTGTATCTAAACACACTAAGATAGATACATTATTTGATCTGGGTTCCCAAGTAAACTTAATATTTGAATCACTTCTCAAGAAGATGGGTCTTGAAATGAAACCACATCCGAAGCCTTATCCTCTTGGTTGGGTAAGTGATAAAGAAAAACTTAATGTCACCAAATAATGTAGGGTTAGATTTGCTATTGCTTCAAAGTTGATTGATGAAGTGGATTTGGATGTTGTACCACTTCATATATGTGGCATAGTGTTGGCAAGTCATTATCTTTATGATAGAAAATCAATCTTCTTTCATCATGAGAACAAATACCACCTTACTAAGTGGGGAGTGGAATATATTGTTAGAGCTCACAGCATGAGGGTAAATACAACACTTGTTAGTGCAGGGAAAATGAAAAGACTCATAAACACTAATAAGAGATATGTACTCATGGTTGTAAGAGAGAAAGATGTTGGGACATCCAACACTTTCCGAGGATGTAATCCTTCCCATAAGAAGAAATTAGTTGATATTGTTTCAAAGTATGATGATTTTTTTCAGGAACCAGATGGATTACCTCCTACGAGGGAAATCCAACATGAGATACATCTTCAGCAGGATTCTCCTCTTCCTAATGTGGGCATGTACAGGATGTCAGTTGTGGAGATGACAGAGATCAAGAAGTAGGTACATGGCTTATTGGATCAAGGGGTCATCAGGCCCAGTTCATCTCCTTGTGGTTCTCCGATCACGATGGTGTCAAAGAAAGATGGCACATGGCGAATGTGTGTCGTTTACCGGGCCTTGAATAAAATCACGATGAAAAATCGATACCCTCTTCCTCATATAGATGATTTAGTTGATCAGTTAAATAATATTGTTTATTTTACTAAGTTGGATTTTCACAATGGATACCATCAAATCAGGGTTGCAGAATAGGATGCATGGAAAATTGCCTTTAAAACCAAACATGGATTGTTTGAGTGGTTAGTTATGTTGTTTGGGATTTGTAATGCTCCGAAAACTTTCATGCGTGTGATGAATGATGTATCCAGGCATTTCCTAGATGACTTTGTGATTGTATATTTATACAACATTCTCATTTTTAGCGGGACTTGGGATGAACATGTGAGGCATGTAAATAAAGTATTGGATACTTTGTAAAGGTAAAAGATGTATGTAAAATTTTCTAAATGTGAATTTGGCAAGACTACACTTGTATACTTAGGTCATATTGCAGGACGAGGACAATTAAAAATTGATCCCTCCAAAATTGATGTAATTATAAATTGGCATGAGCCAAAAAGTGTAAATGGGATCCAAAGCTTCTTTGATGTAGTCCAGTATTGGAGGAGGTTCATTTCAAACTTATCCTTTATAGGATCTCCTTTGTATGCCTTAACCAGTGTGAAGAACACTTTTCAATGGGAAGGAAATCAATAAAAAGATTTCCACACTTTGAAGGAGAAGTTCAATACCGCACCAGTATTATCACTGTCAAATATTCAACAACCTTTTGAGATTGAGACAGATGCCAACGAATACTCCCTGGGTGTAGTATTGATGCAATATCGTAAGCCTATCTGTTACCACTCTGAAACTTTTAACGAAGTTGTTGTTAACTATCCTACATATGATAAAGAGTTGTATGCATTAGTCCAAAGCCTAATGAAATGGAAGCACTACTTGTTAGGGAAGGAAACAATCATACATACAGATCACCAACCCTTATAGTATATCCAAGCACAAACCAAGCTGCAACAATCTTGACACTATAGATGGATGGGTTTTCTACAACAATTTCTTTTGGTATTCAAGTACACAAAGGGTACAAGTAACAAGGTAGCTGATATGCTTCTAAACCTCCTATTACTGCTTCTATTGTTTTGAAGTATACTTCTTTATCTCATGATAGCTATGTGGAACAATATGCCATTGATGAAGATTTTAAAGAAGTATATGAGAATCTAACCTATGATGCATAGGTAGAGAACTATTGTCTACAAGGAAAACTACTCTACCATCTTGGAAAGCTATGTATTCCTACAAGTGAACGAGTCCATGTAATACGAGAAGCTCACAATTCTCTTGTGTTTGGGAATTTTGGGGTAGGAAAAACTATGGCTCATTTGTAGAGGTTTTGTTACTGGCCTAAAATGAAAGCAATTGTAACTAAATATGTAAAGGGGTGTGTGATGTGTTCTACTTGTAAGCCCACTAATAGAAAACTGGGGCTATACTCACCACTTCTTGTTCCAACCCATCCATGGGAAAGTATCTCCATGGATATTGTAGGGGTTTTATTAATGCATAAAGGGGGTCATGACTATTTGTATGTTGTAGTGGATAGATTCAACAAGATGTGTATCTTGATGCCATGTAAAAAACATATCACTGCTAAGTAAACTGCTAACCTCTTCTTTCAGTATGTTTGGGTTCACTTTGGGTTACCCGCATCCATTATCTTAGATCGAGATACTCGATTCCTTAGGTATTTTTTGACAAGATTGTGGAGAATGATGGACACCAAGTTGAAGAGGACCACTGCTTTCCATCCATAGACCGGTGAACATACAGAGGTGGTAAACCGAACAATGGTACTTTTTCTTCAAGGCTACTGCAACAAGCATCCCAAGTTATGGGATGAACAGATACCCTATGTACATCATGCTTACAACCGAGCCTTACATTCCTCCACTCAGTGTTCTCTTTTTGAGACATGTTTTGGGTACCTACCTAAGGTTCCTTTGGATTTAATGTATGGGAGATATGTCGATGCAAATGGATAAAGAACAGAGTAAAGAGCTCACAAATTCATCCAAAAGATCTAGAAGGTGCACTAGGCAGTCAGGGAACAGTTGGAGAAAATTCAAGAACAGTATAAAGCTTGGCATGACAAGCACAGGGTTGATCATCAGTTTCAGGTTGGAGACCGGGTATGGATTCACATCAACAAGGAGATATTGAAGGGTGAAGGCAAGAAACTCAATCCCATTCGTTATGGACCCTTCACTATCTTGGAAAAAAGTGGTACAAATGTTTTTCGTCTGGATCTTCCACCTTATATGCAGATTTACTCAGTTGTAAATGTAGAGAAATTGAAATGTTTTTAGCCTCCCATGATCATGGATCGGGATGACGAAGTTGCAATCCCTTCAGTCAATGAGTTTTCTCCTGAGTACTTGGATGAGTCAAAGGAAGATATCATCCTGGATAGAAGGACGAGGAATTCATGCAGAGGTGATGTTGATTATCTTCGAGTAGTCTTAAAGGGCACACATCCAAGCAAGGCAAAGTGGATAGAGAAGGACAAAGTGAGGGGACTCTTCCCTGACTTATTTGTTGATTCATGAAAGATTTTGGTGGTCCAAAAATATCTCAGTGGGAAGGTGTGATCCAAAAAGGATCTAGAGAAGGCTAAGAACAACTCAGAACTCATAGAACCAACTCAGGACGCTTAGAATGGCCTCAGTAGACAAAGAAAGGGCAAAAATTCAAAGTTCTAAAAACTCAATGAAAATTCCATTATTGTGAATAGCATGCCACAAGATTTCTAATGGTGTAAACTCATCAAACGGAGTTATGGATCGAAATATATTAGCGGTCAAAGTTTGGTCAACCTAGCCCAGTCAGTAGGGGAATGAGTAAGCATCTGTACTACTGATGTCAACATCTGTATGGATACTATCAACATCTGTACAACACATGTGGCAGGAGCAGGATGTTAAGAACCAAATATCAATATAGCATAGAAAAACCTCAGAATAAGCACTCAACGCCTTGAAAAAGAGAGAATTTCAGATACTAAGCCTCTTTGAGGGGGAAACCTCCTTTTACCCCACATAAATGTTCAAGTACAAGATGATTACAAATGAAAATGTCTCCTTGGTATATATAGGAGATTAGGAGGTATAATTACAACTAATGGAATAAAGCCGACATAAATAAAATAACATTACTACTGTAATATGCCCCAATTAAGGGGTAATGAGACAATATGATGCAGGAGCATCTCTCCATGTCAGCTAGCCAGCCAACCAGCAGCCACGCCAACGAATTCAAATCACACGCTAAAAGAGAGGCGTAGCCTCATCTAAATTTGAATTCAATGTAATTTAAATGCTTAGGTTGTTGAGCCAGGTAGTCGTGCCTTTGTGCAGACGTAGAGTAGATCGGCCTTTAATGTGTGTAATGGCTGAGATCTAGATCCGATTCCGGACTAGACAGCCAATTCATTGTAATTGAATAGGGTAGGTAGATCTGGAGGGAAGAGCTCGAAGAGCCCCCTCAGGTAAAAGAGATTTTGAGATCTCATTGTGGTAGTTAGATAGGAGAGAAGAGAGATAGATGAGAAGAGTTGAGAAGATCCAGAGAGAGCTCAGGAACACCATTGTAATTACAGGCATTTTCCATTGTTAATATAACATAGCAGTTTTTATTGCATTATTCTGTATTATGTGGATGTCTGTGTGTGTTCTTTTATATGCTGTGAATGTAGGTATGTTAGGCATTTGCAGGGAGTCTATTTGATTTCAGGGTTGAAGGTCTTTGAGGCTTCACACCAGGAAGGTGTCGCAGAACACTGCGGGTTCTGAGGGTCGTGCACAGAGGATGCATTTCTGAACTCTGCGGAGTCAGAGAAAGACATGCTGTGGCACAGAAGCTGAAATCATCAACTCAGGAGAAGAAGACCTGTGAGGTTGCTGAACACCTCAGGAGGTAAGGCTATGTGGGTGAAGACACAGTTGCAGACAGAATCTCTTAGGAGTTCTGTAAGGCTCTTCCAAGTGGGCATTGAGCGTATGCGTTGTGGTGCATTTGAGGAAGGAAATCTGATGGGAGTTCAAAGGAAATAGAATCAGTAAGGATTCTGTGGAGCTCTGCCAGGTGGGCATTGAGCGAGTGCCTAGGTGCACAAGAAAGGGAAAGGAGACAGAATTGCTGAACGTTCTGTGAAAGAGAAGAAACTCTTCTAGGAGGGCATCGAGTCAGTGTGTAGGTAGGCACAAAAGAGAAAAGAACTCTTTGAATTTTGGAGCTGGAGGAAGTATCCACTAAAGGATCTTCATTGGGTTACTGAATACCCAACAACACTCAGCAAGAAGTTGCTTGAGTGAAGGATAAGCTCAAGAGAGACAGCACGGCATATGCGTGAAGACTCTATAGGAGGTAGAGATCGAATCTTCAAAGATTTGAAGAAAAACTCAGAAGGGTGAGTGCTTTCATGTACAGAGTTGGCTGCAAAGAGTGTAGAAGCCGAAGAACTCTTTGGAGAGTTCAAAGTTCCCAAAGCATAGAAGGGACATCATTTTTACATGTGCAATCGAGAACTCAGAGTGAGGAGTTCACAGAGGAAGGAGAACAAAGGTTGAGGCCTTTGGGAACTTGGGGATTCTTCCAAGTCTGGGAAGAAAGTGCATAGGTTCAGGAGGAAGCACAAAAGGAGTTGGATCGGTTGGAGGAAAAGATATGGACCGTTGAGTCTCACTTCCAGAGAAATGCACAGAAAGAGGAGATGGTGGACCGTCAGATGTTCACATAGAAATCCCATCAGTCGTTGGATTGGGAGAAGATGATCAGAGTTTAGCCTCTGGAGGAGCGCAGAAGAAGGACAGATTTGAGCCATTAGATCTGGTTCAAGATTGTCGACAGTCGTCGGGTCTACAGAAGTTGCGAGGGAGTTAAGTCCTCGTGAACAGGAGGAGAAATCCCGACAAGGGGTGGAGCCATCAGGATATCGGCACTCGGAGAATCGGAGTTCTCGAGGTCGTGAGAACCGGGACATCATAAGTCTCAAAATCTCAGAGAGATCGGGACTGTCCATCAGAGGGGATGCGTGGAAGAAATTAGCGCCATCAGGAAAAGTCCCGACAAGGAAGTTTTTGATCGGTGTTTGAGCCATCGGGATATCAGGAATCCTGTAGACAAGTGGTTTTGGCATTTTGGAATCACAAAATGCAAAATCCCGATGAGTGGGAGCCAGCTGTTAGCACAGCAGAGGAGGAGGATAGTGCCATTGTGAGGGACCAGCTGTCAGCAGATTAGAGAGTCGGGATCTGGAGAATCGGGGATCCCGTGAAAACATGTTATTTGACATTTGAAACCCTGTAGCCTCGACAGGAGATGGGATTGCGGTCACGGGGACAAGGTCATATAGACCAGGGGCTGAGCCAGGAGGGCTAGCTAAAATTATAGCGCGTTGAGAATTGGAGGATCGCGGATCCAAAGAGTAAGTGCATTTTGGCATAGCAAAGCTTGAAACCTCGATAGGAACCTACAACTGTGGTCAAATGAACGCAGGTCACGTGGACCAGCAGCACAGATAGGAGGGGCTGAAGAAAAGGGGCACGTCGGCAAATTGTCCCATCGGTGATTGGGGATTGAAGAGTACAGTGACTCTTGACAGCAGGAAGCACGAAACCCCGAACCCCGAAACTGAGTCAGGGACAACCACGGTTAGGTGCATAGGCCGTGGCAGGGAATTAGAAAGGACCTGTGGATCGGGTTTGCAGCAGTGATTCCCGAGGGAATCCAAGGAGCCGCTTCAGCTCGTATGAGGAATTGAACGATCCTGTGAGCAGGCGAGAGTGACCAGGAGGTGCAGTTGCATGACTCTTGACTGCATCAAAGTGGTATCAGAGCCTATTTATTGTCTGTATATTTCAGGCAAGAGAGGCAATAGGTAAAGGGCACTCTGATACACATCAAGTGGTATCAGAGCCTATTTCTTGTCTATATATTTCAAGCAAGAGAGGCAAGAGGTAAAGGGCACTCTGATACACATCAAGTGGTATCAGAGAAGGACTCTGTTTGTATATTTCAAACAGAGGAGAGAAGGTCGAAGAAGACAGAGCGTTGGAGACTCTGTGACGATTGTTTGTAGGTAGGCAGCAGTCGAGAAGACAGTCAGGAGGGCTGTAGGATGATGAGGCTGGTAGAACTCTTAGTGCAGAGTGATAGCAACAGGTTTGCTAGGAAGGAAAACAGAGACAACAAGATGGCTACTAAAGGCCATAGGCATCCTGGGAAGAAGAGCAAGGCAGAAAAGCGTGCAGGGATGGATAGAGAGCTCGTCGAAATAATGGCAAAAATAGATGAGATCGAATTGAAGCTGTGGTAGGATAAGATGGTTTAGGTATGCAAACCAGAGACTGGGGAAAGTCTCGATGATTTGGAGAATGAAATGAGATTAGATGAAGGTCTCAAGCACTGCCATGAGGGTAGAGAGGAAATTCCCAATTGCCAGGAGGGAAATGAATTGAGATCACTGCGGGATCTCACGGACTGTCAGGAGGACAGTGAGGGAATTTCACATTGCCAGTTGGGCAATGATAAGAGGTCGTTGTGGGATCTCAAAGACTGCCAGGAGGGAAATGAAAGAATCCCATATTTCCAGGTGGGCAGGGATGAGAAGATGAGACTATATGTGGGTCTCATAAAATTAGAAGTGAGTTGGAATCAGCTAGGGGAGTTGACAGAGTAGGTGAGCTCAAATATGGAAGCAGATCAGTAGGAGCCACTGATGGAGGAGGAAGATCAGGATGGTATTTTGATGATTGGGGGAATTGGAGTATTCCTACCATTTTCCCAGGAGGAGGCAAAGGTCTATGTTGCAGATGATGCAGCAACAGTAGAAGAACAGTCACAGCTGACGATGACTGTCAAGGAGGAATTGGAGTAGAATTTGGGAGCTGCCCAAGCAGATGAAGGAAATGAGCATTCTGAGGAATGGCTCAATAATTTCAGCCAGGGTGTTGAAAGAGTTGTAGCATTGGAGCTGAAAGCAAAAGAAGTGGAAGAGGATGATGAGCATTCTGAGGAATGGCTCAATATTTTCAGCCAGGGAGATGAAAAGACCACAACAGGGGAGTTTGCAGAAGAACAAGAAGGGGCAGACAACATTTGCTTTGCTGATCTATGGGAACAGATAGATTCCCTGGAAGAGAGGATGAAAGTGCAGGGTGTGCACTTCCAATAGGTGAAGTTGGAAATGGATGAAGGAGGCATGGGAGATCATGGTGATCTTCTCATGTGCCAAAAGTTTTTGCAGCTATGGAGACTGCATGAACAGAGCCAGCCACTGGAGCAGCTGGATGGAGTGATCGAGGAGATCATGGAGCTAATGTTGAGGTCAGCAGATACTGCCAGCGAGGAGTAGCTGGGCAGAAAAGAAGTAGTAGTAGCGGCGTAGCAGAAGCAGCAGCAGCAGCAGAATGGAGCAGATGGGGAGCTCCAGATGTTTGTTTGGGATCCAGGAGGATTTCCAACAACTTAGAGGGGAAGCGCATGAGAAGTAGCTCATGATTTTGCAGCTGAGGAGTTTTATGTAGGAGCATCTCTCCACGTCAACCAGCCAGCCAGCAGCCACACCAGTGAATTCAAATCGCACGCTAAAAGAGAGGCGCAACCTCATCTAAATTTGAATTCAATGTAATTTAAATGCTTAGGCTATTGAGCCAGGAAGCCGTGCCTTTGTGCAAGCGTAGAGTAGATCGGCCTTTAATGTGTGTAATGGCTGAGATCTAGATCCGATTCTGAACTAGACAACCCATTCATTGTAATTGAATAGGGTAGGTAGATCTGGAGGGAAGAGCTCGAAGAGCCCCCTCAGTTAAAAGAGATTTTGAGATCTCATTGTGGTAGTTATATAGGAGAGAAGAGAGATAGATGAGCAGAGTTGAGAAGAGCCAGAGAGAGCTCAGGAACACCATTGTAATTACAATCATTTTCCATTGTTAATATAACAGAGCAGTTTTTCCTACATTATTCTATATTATGTGGATGTCTGTGTGTGTTCTTTTATATGCTGTGAATGTAGGTATGTTAGGAATTTGCAGGGAGTCTGTTTGATTTCAGGGTTGAAGGTCTTTGAGGCTTCACACCAGGAAGGTGTGGCAGAACACTGTAGGTTCTGAGGGCTGTGCACAAAGGATGAATTTCTGAACTCTGCGGAGTCAGAAAAAGATGTGTTGTGGCATAGAAGCTGAAATCATCAACTCAGGAGAAGAAGACCTGTGAGGTTGCTGAACACCTCAGGAGGTAAGGCTATGTGGGAGAAGACATAGTTGCAGATAGAATCTCTTAGGAGTTCTATAAGGCTCTGCCAAGTGGGCATTGAGCATATGCGTTGTGGTGCATTTGAGGAAGGAACTCTGCTGGGAGTTCAAAGGAAACATAATCACCGAGGATTTTGTGGAGCTCTACTAGGTGGGCATCGAGTGAGTGCCTAGGTGCACAAGAAAGGGAAAGGAGATAGAACTGCTGAATGTTCTGTGAAAGAGAAGAAACACTGCCAGGAGGGCATCGAGTCAGTGTGCAGGTAGGCACAAAAGAGAAAATAACTCTTTGAATTCTGGAGCTTGAGGAAGTATCCACTGAAGGATCTCCACTGGGTTACTGAATACCCAACAACACTTAGCAAGAAGTTGCTTGAGTGAAGGATAATCTTAGGAGAGACAGCAGGGCGTATGCGTGAAGACTCTACAGGAGCTAGAGATCAAATCTTCAAATATTTGAAGAAAAACTCAGGAGGGCGAGTGCTTTCGCATACAGAGTCGGCTGCAAAGAGTGCAGGAGCCGAAGAACTCTTTCGAGAGTTCAAAGTTCCCAAAGCACAGAAGGGATAGCATTTTTATGCACGTAATCGAGAACTCAGAGTGAGGAGTTCACAGAGGAAGGAGAACAAAGGTTGAGGCCTTTGGGAACTTGGGGATTCTTCCAAGTCTGGGAAGAAAGTGCGTAGGCTCAGGAGGAAGCACAGCAGCCATCGGATCGGCCGGAGGAAAAGATTTGGACCGTTGATTCTCACGTCCAGAGAAGTGCACAGAAAGAGGAGATGGTGGACCGTGGGATGTTCACATAGAAATCCCGTCAGCCATTGGATCGGGAGAAGATAATCAGAGTTTAGCCTCTGGAGGAGCGCAGAAGAAGGACGGATTTGAGCCGTTAGATCTGGTTTAGGATCGCCGACAGCCGTCGGGTCTGCAAAAGTTGCGAGGGAGTTAAGTCCTCGTGAATAGGAGGAGAAATCTCGACAAGGGGTGGAGCCATCGGGATATCGGCACTCGAAGAATTAGATTTCTCGAGGTCATGAGAACTGGGACATCATAAGTCTCGAAATCTCAGAGAGATCAGGACCGTCCATCAAAAGGGACATGTGGCAGAAATTAGCGCCATTAGAAAAAGTCCCGACAAGGAAGTTGTTGATCGGTGTTTGAGCCATCAGGATATCAGGAATCCTGTAGACAAGTGGTTTTGGCATTTTGGAATCGCGAAATGAGAAATCCCGATGAGTGGGAGCCAGCTGTCATCACAACAGAGGAGGAAGATAGTGCCATCATGAGGGACCAGCTATCAGCAGATTAGAGAGTCGGGATCTGGAGAATCGGGGATCCCGTGAACAAATGTTCTTTGACATTTGAAACCTTGTAGCCTTGACAGGAGACGAGACTGCGGTCACGGGGACAAGGTCATATAGACCAGGGGATGAGCCAGGAGGGCTAGCTAAAATTATAGCGCGTCAGGAATCGGAGGATCGTGGATCCAAAGAGCAAGTGCATTTTGGCATAGCAAAGCTCGAAACCCCGATAGGAACCTATGAATATGGTCATATGAACGCAGGTCACATGGACCAGCAGCACAGATAGGAGGGGATGAAGAAAAGGGGCGTGTTGGAAAATTGTCCCATTGGTGATCGGGGATTGAAGAGTACAGTGACTCTCGACAGCAGGAAGCACGAAACCCCGAACCCTGAAACTGAGTCGGGGACAACCACAATTAGGTGCAGAGGTTGTGACAGGGAATTAGAAAGGACCTGTGGATCGAGTTTGTAGCAGTGATTCCTGAGGGAATCCAAGGAGCCGCTTCGGCTCGTATGAGGAATTGAACGATCATGTGATCAGGCGAGAGCGACCAGGAGGTGCGGTCGCATGACTCTTGACTACATCACAATATTAGGTCTTAACATGCCCCTCCCCTTGANGTATAAAAGAGTCATCTTCCCAAGTGGAATATTCAGCCGGTAGTTTCCTCCATTTAATGAGATACTCTGAAATGGATCTATTCCTCAGATGGAGAATTCTTGTGTCAGTGATGGATTCAGTATCTAATATGATTTTTCCTTTCTCGTTAAGTTCTAGAAATATAGTTTGAACTGGGATCTTGTCGCCTATAACCTTCTTTAAGCATGAAACATGGAAAACTGGGTGTACTCGTGAAGATACAGACAACTCCAATTTGTATGCCATAGTACTAATCTTTTTCAACACCTTATAAGGGCTATAGTACTTTGGTGATAATTTATTATCCTTCTTAGCTTGCTTGAGGGACATCTGTTTGTATGGTTGTAATTTTAAAAACACCCAATCCCCTGTTGGTTGTGAAGCCTGATTATCTTCCTGATTCAGAGGTCCTTTCTTTCAGCCGTGTTTATACCCCATGAAGTATTTACACCCCAGAAGTATGTACACTCTTCCACACGGGGGAGTGCAGAGGGGGGGTACCCCCTCTACGGGGTTCAGGGGCAAAACCCCCGAAGCAAAAATTGCCTCGTAAAAGTATATTGTAATTTCATTGTAAATCTAGACCGTTCATTATAAGGTCGCAGATCTAACTGTAGAGATTATGTTAGGGTTTTTTTTCCCTAGAAGGCAACCCTCTTTTATGAGGGAAATGTATTGCGGCTATGGATGATGGTGAATATTTTATTCTAAGAGAGGAGACTATGAGAGAAAGAAGAGGAAGTTACAGCGGGTTTTGTTGTAGGTTGTATCCCTTCATTTGTTGGATAATAATAAAGGAAGGACCTGGCAATTTCTCTGGTGGACGTAGCCCACACTGGGTGAACCACGTAAA
>SNQJ01S0032764.1:92301-108550 GCA_010110895.2 Picea sitchensis
TAAAAGTATGACTAATGACCATGGCCATGAAAAATACACAATGGATCCATGTGATATACATAAAGTATCAAGCATGGCCACGAGGAATACATAGTGGATCCATGTCAAAGTAGATCATAACCACGAAGAGATACACAATGGAGCAATGTCTCAAAATCAGGAACAAAGGATATTTGGGACCAATGGAGTGAAAAATATGATCCTCTGCAAGTACCGATGTCTGTGGAGTGGTACAAAATGTCAGGTAGGAGCACAAAATATGTTATGCTCATACTTCACCTTAAGTATTCAAAATTATTCATCGTAGTATGAGTCTACACCATGTGAATAGATGTGTTGGGGTTGAACACAATGAGACACCATTTGATTATTGATCATTGATGTATATCATTAAAAAACACGAGACAACCCACTGATAATTATAATGGGTGTTAATGTACCATGGTACAATCTAAAAAGTGTGAATAAACGAGTTGATGTCGAACACCTAGTAGAATCTATAGAGCAAGGGACATTGATGTATTCCCACTGTCAATAGTGAGGGGACCTGCCACTAATGACTGCAAGCCCCAAGGTACCAAATATAACTCTAGATCCCTATCCTAGAGAAAGATGTGCCTAAGTTGATAGGAAGAGATCTGCTGGAAGGAAAGAAATAAGGAATCCTCCATCATCCATCACGAGGGGTAGCAAAAGGCAAAATATTTGGAAGGAATCAAATGAAAAGATTGTAAGGACCACACCGAGGTATGACTCCATCATGCACCAGATGGAATAGTGCATGATAGAGAATCTATTAATAGTATCCAATAATGGAGACTACCGACAAAGATGAGGAATCCACCAATGGGGTCAAATGGAAACCAAGGTACCGCATGAATCCCTATGTGTGATTATTGTTTTTGACGTCGAACACAAGGGAAACCACTAAGTCAACAACCAATGATGGTTTTTCATATTTTGAGTGCAATTTCACCTATCAATGATGGAAATAGGCCCAAGGTGCAACTATAGGTCATACTCTTAGAGCAGTGTGTCGGAGTCAATAAGAGAAGACCTGCCAACAAGAAGTCAATGGGGACCTTCTATACTAGCACGAGTAGAGGACAAAGATACTTGTGACGATTAGACAAACTTGACTGAATTGGGAAGGTTGACATGCAAGGTTAGAGACTAAATATAGAATGGTTGACTCAGGATGAAACTTCCCTTGAACAAAATCACGTCACATTATGTGACTTAGGCAACATGGATTATAAAATAAGATACATTTTTGATACAGGAGGCATCAACAAATGCTCCATATGGTTCAAATAATAACCAACCTGGTTGGAATAAAAACAAGAAAAAGTCTCCTAAAGCCATACTAGACCCAAAATGATGAGATACTGACTCAAGATTGTGCTTCGTTCAAGGGCAACAATATTGCTTCCAACAAAAGAGATAGACGTTTTCCCCTTTCTTTTTGGTTTTTTTATTTTTTTGTCTTTTCATATTATTAAAGCTTGAAAAAAAATAAAATCATGCTATAGTATAGTGGAGGAAATAAGTTTCACAGGAAAGTAAACTAGTTACAAAGCACAAGGAACAAACCTAATCTCAATGCAAGGAAAGCATGTGCATGAAAATGACACTAAGGGAAATTTTCCTCCAGGGTTAAGGTGTCAAGTTGCAAAAGCATAAATTGCAAGGCTAGGAACTAATAGGAATGTATATGCAATTGGTTCAACAATATCAAGTTGAAGCCGACATTAGGCCTAAAAGTGAGAGAAGTTAATATGCAATGCAATTACAACTCAAAAATATTTGGAATCCCCAGGGGTAAATTAGCTAGAACAAGGTTGAAAGGAAGTCATGGGGATTCAACACCAAGGCATGGTAGGACTACGCAAGGTTTCTGAGCCTACATAAAATACCATAGCATGGGTGCCAAAAATGCCAATGAGGTACTACCTAGGACACCCATGGAGAGGTAAGCTCTACCATCCATAAGTGGAACCTTTAATCAGATTGAAGGTATGATGCCTTAAATGAATGGGGTGGATCCTATGGCAGATATGTGAGTGATACAGATAAATGCATTATGCAAAAAGACTGAAACCTATCGATATGCCAGTAAAAAACATAATACCTTTTGAATAATCTGAAAAGGTGTTGTCATACATAGCAACATACGATAGAGGGAGTCCCACGGGTAAAAGGCCATCAAAATATTGAGAATAATATATGTAGCTTCAATGCAAAGTCATTTAAGGAATACACGGGATTCCCGAGCCTAAAAGAGAATTTGAAGCATGGGTGCCAAAATGAAAAGGGGTACTAAGCTAGGGATCCCATGAGAGATAGGCTCTACCACGTGAATTACAACACTTTTAAATAACAAAGAAGGTTTTGTGTCACAACTCAATGGGGTCGATCCTAAGGAAAAATGAAACAGGAAATAAATAATTAAAAAATGCACGAAGGGGAAAATCTAACCTATATTCCAGTTTCGAGATCATTACCTATCCAAACGGATCAAAATGCAATGAAAAGGTACCAAAGAAAATTTCTCCAAAGTCCTGTATATAAGACCAAAAACACTTGCCCAGAAGTCAATAAGTCCAATATAGAAACTTCTTATAAAACATGTGTTAAGGGATACATAAATTGAAAATAAGAAACCCTAAAAGTACAATATGTACAAAGAACCACACAACCTTGCAGTTTATGCATAGTAGTTTTCCTTGTAGAGCTCATTGCTAGGGTTAGTCCAAGGGTTTCTTTGGTAACCAACTTGTAAATCTTCCAATTCGGGAGGAGGTCATAAATCCATACTCATAGCTTCAAGGATAGCCTCATCCGAAGGAAATTTAACATCCAAGAAATCGAGACTAAAAAAATCACCAATACCATGGCTTGAGGTCTCACAAATAGTAAGATTAGAATCAAGAGGAAATGTTGGATTACTCTAGCCAATAGGGGGAAGCAAGGTCTCCCATTCCCCCATCAGATAAAACACGTGATCAATTTTCGAGACCTTGTCTCGATAAGGAGAACATAACTGTAAAGGATCCTTCTTAGGATCAATTGAACACTGAGGATAAGACACCACATAATTCACTCGTGGAGGGGAAGAGTCTACTCGAACACTAGGAACACACAAAGGGGAAACTTGAGGTAAAGCTGAACCAGGATGGAGATTATCGGATGAAATCTAATCAATAGTGACAATGCTTCCATTCTGAGGGAAATGCATCACATGGAAGAGTCTAGACACCACAACATTCATTGCATATGCATAATCACGCCCAATAAGCATATTAAATTATAAAGGGAATGAAACCACTAATTGATCAACTAGGATAGTCTTCCCACCTAACGTGATAGGAAACTGAGGAAGAATAGGTCTTGTATCAAAATCCAGCAGCTCACTGGTAGCTGAGACAAGCTTGGGAGAACCTAAATCTTGAAAAGTCAAGGATAATAAAATAATTGCAGAGGATCCTTCATCTACAATACTTTAGCGAATTCCTAGTGAATTAACTCCAATCACTATCTAGAAAGGTGTAGAAGAAGGAAGGTGAGGTTATACAAGATCATTCCAATCAAACGAAACCATCCTAGGACTTGGAGGGAGCGTACTCGAAGAGAGTGGAATGCCCCCTTATTTATAAGGTACTGAATTGTAAATGCTAAGGACATGGTCAAAAGACACATCACTCCCCAAGAGAAGAGTGGGATCAGTCGAAGATTGCATTGGTGATGTCACTTCTTTAGACTTGTCACTCTCCAATAGAACAGTGGGATCGATCGAAGATCACATCAACATGACTACTTCCTCAACGACTGGTTGAATAGGATGTGAGACAACATGGTCAAGAAACTCACCATCCCCAAAAATGAGAGTGGTATCAGCTGAAGATTGCATCGACACAACCACTTCTTCAACCAACAATTGATCATATTGTTGGGAAACCAAAGACGACTCATAACTAGAAGGGTCATCAGAAAAGGACCACACTCTTCGTACCATGGAAAGAATAGGGCACAAATGAGTAAGATGATATCCTTTACAAATCCTACAAGGGAACTTTGGCTTATGTCCTATATGTCTAGTCTTCTCAACCATATTAATGAACCTAGTATGACTTGCAATGGATGGTGACATGCTCCCAACATGAGTTGCAAAGGCTAGTAGTTGATCTCCAACATGACTTGTAGAGGTTAGTATCTGATCTCCAACATGACTTGCAGAGGTTGGTGATGTATGTCCAGTATGACTAGAAGTGACTAGATTCGTGTCCCAAACATGACTTGTAGTGGTTGATTGTTGGTCTGCAACATGACTTACAAAGGTTGTTGACCTATCTCCAACATGACTAGGAGATTTTGGTTTCATGCTTCCAGCATGACTAGCAGAGGTTGGTTGTTGAACTCCAATATGACTTGCAGGGACTAGGCTCTTCCCCCCAACATGACTTGTAGACGCTGGGTGTTGGTCTTCAACATGACTTACAGAGGTTGTTGACCTATCTCCAACATGACTAGGAGATTTTGGTTTCATGCTTCCATCATGACTAGCAGAGGTTGGTTTTTGAACTCCAGTATGACTTGCAGAGACTAGGCTCTTCCCCCCAACATGAATTGTAGAGGCTGGGTGTTGGTCTTCAACATGACTTGCATAGGTTGATGACATATCTCCAACATGAATCACAGAGGTTGGGGGCTTGCTGCCAGTATGACTTGTAGTGACTAGGATTTTACCCCCAACATGAATTGTATAGGTTGGTGAGATAATGCCAGTATGAATCGTAGTGACTAGACTTGTGCTTCCAGGATGACTAGCATAGGTTGGCTTATTTCCCCCAACATAACTTGTAGAGGCTGGTGACAAGTCTCCAACATGACTATCATAGGCTAGTGACTTCTTTTTCCTATTCTTCCTCTTCCTATTCCTTTTAGAATTTTGGTTACTAGCAACTAGACTTTCACCAGAAGAGGGAGAAGGAGAAGGATAAAAATCTCTACAATTCCCCTGACATAAGGTGCTTATCTGAGAAGCATCAAGATAATTCAGTACATTTGGAGTGGTCCACAACCAAACTGGTAGTCCTGCATACAACCCAGGAATGTTCAAATTGGCCATCAAGGGAGCACCAACATTTCCAAAGGATGGAAAAGAAAAAGAATCCCCTTGAGCAGGGGTCCCTTGGTTGGTACCCTTGCCAACTTTGGTCGCATATTTATTATGCACAGGTTCTTCCCTTGCGGGATTGTTCATGTCCATAAAAGTCTCATGCACTAACTCTAGTGAGGCAGTGGTATAAAAACCCATGCCTTCTAGGAGGTAGCTCCACACTTTCAAGAGAAAGACTAGGGGTCCTTATCGACCAATGGGTTGGATATTTGCAACTTCGAGAAGTGATTCTCCACAAGAAAGTACAATAAGACCCATCTACACCATTACAGAAGCCCGAGGAAGATAATTCAGCCCCACGGGAAAATAATAAAGTAATTGAAGACCCAAAAATAAGAAGTCGGCCCCTGACTGGCACCCAGATTAGTATAAATATAGGACTAGCTCATTTCATTTAGGCAAGCAAAAAATTATCCCTTCTGCAGTGCGCACAAGGTAGTTTCAGTTGTAGTTGTTCTATTTTGCTATATCTTGGAGAGTACACCACACTTGAATAAGCTCTTGCTTGGTTGTTTTTGGTTATCTTATTGAGACTCTAGCCTTGGGAAGGACTTTCTCTGTATGGTATTATGATATGGTGATGGTGATGTATTGGTAATATCTTGGATTGAATTCTTCTATATAAAAGTTTTTGGGTTTTCTCCCAAGGTTGGGTTTCCCAAGATAAAATCTTGTCTTCTTGTGTTGTGGTCTTGTGTTTACTGCGCATGGTTAATATTTCTATATTTTGTTATTTCCGTTGTAGTATTATATTTGATATTTTCAGTGTATATTTATTCTATGATAACTATTGTATAAAAGTGTATCTTGTTATTAATCATAAAAAAATAACTATCAAAAGTTGAGAATGATATAAACATCATCATGGAATCAGAGCTAGTTGAAATATTGCTACTACATAATTTTTGTTTGCCGCTACACATGAAATTTGTCGTTGCACAAACCTAAACTTGACAATCTCATTGAGAAACTTATTTGAGGACATTGAGATTAATTTTTCCATAGATCAACTCACCCTAGCCTAGCACACCTCTTGGTGGTCTCATACTACAACTTAGTGAAAGTTGAAATTTCACCCTAAAAACCCTCTACTGCAATTGCAACAACCTTCTTTGTGAAGCTCGTTGAGAGTTTATTGGGATGAGTTGAGGAAAACTTGTTGTAAAGATAAAATCGCCTTGCCCTAGTATACCTGATGCACATCTTAGTTTTTCTTTCTATCAAAATTGAAATTTTAGAGTTTATTGACATTTTCCTGGACATTGAACTTTCTTCTATCCTGATTTTGTGATTTCCTCATGTAATGATGGTGTCCAATTTCATATTAGAAGACAAGTTAGATGGTGTTACAAATTTCAGAGTTATGAACGTGTATATGTTTCCAAGTTATATCATTTAGCAGAGTATGAGGGTGTTTGCAAGGGATGTACAAGGGATTTTGTCCAAGCAGTGACAGAAGATCCTAAGGGATCTAAGATTTAGTGCACTCAGAGTAAGCCCAAAATTTGGAGGCAACAGTAATGATGTATTCTATAACATATTCCAACTCTAAATCAAATGGAACAATAATAGAAAGACTCCAGGTTTGAATATAAGGTTTGATGTTTCATATTTTTGCATCTTTAGTAAAATGATGTAATTGGGACAACAATATTTAGAGGTCTATTACCGCTAAGTACTTTTGCTATCAAATTTAACACTTGAATATTGTTAGTACTATGATAATTATGTAAATTCTCATTATTTAGTACTAATGATACACACATTTACAAGATGAAAGTGATCTCTTCTAGGATATGTTCTTGGTTGTTGTCTTTGTCCCAGGCAAGTTACTATGGAAGAATGATTGGTCACAACACTTAAAAGTGTTGTTCACGTTTCTTGTTTATTTCTCTTGTATCTTCTTCTTGTCCTAGGAAGGTTACAGGTGATATCACTGAGAGGGGGAGAGAGGGGGATATAGTGACAATTTTTCATGTTCTTGTTTTTTTCTTGTTCCTATTTGCTTATCATAAGAATGTTGTTATTGCCTACTATTTTCCTTATTATTGCTCTTGTTTTGGGCAGGTCATAGGTGATAGCTCTGAGAAGGAGCTATAGTGATGGTTATAGGAGGAAACATATTAGATGGAATCTATTTTGAGACATGGAGCAGACTATCTAGACATAGATTTGTGTACATGATCGTATACTTCCATGTACCGAATAAGAAAAGGACGAAGTTAGAATCTTATGAAAGAAGGATACTTTTGTGAGATACAGAATGTTCCACATGGAGATTGATAGTGAGGACCATAAGGCTCTGAAGGATGACTATATATATCCCTCTAGTTCAATTGTTCACTCTTCATATCATCAGGAAGAGTCAGTAGAGCCAAAAGGGCCAGTGGATCCATCTAGAGACGTTGCAATGACCAAGAAGAGGCCAACATGGCTTCATGATACGTTGCAAGATGTAGTGAGACATGTAGCTCTTCGTGGATTCTTGAGTTACATGGAGTCACATTATTGATTTCACAACCTTTCAATTATGAGGAGGAACATGTGGCTCCACCAATTCTGAGGTTGAAAACCCCACCTAGTACCAGTTCAGAGAAAGCGAGAGTTCAGAGGGAGTCAACCCTCAAGATCTAGTAGGGAGGAGAAAACTTCTGGGATAGTTCATTGGAGATTGTATGGACTCATAGGAAGTCATTTTTCAGAGGGAGCATGATACTCCAGGATCATTGAATACTTGATGAGATTAGCTTTAACTAACAATAATGTAGACTTAGAGTGATTATGATCTCAGAGAGAGTCAATTGGCTCATAGAGAGAGACGATCATTCATATGGATTTCCACTTCAGACTTAGGTGGGAGAGAGACATCTTCCAGAGATGATAGATAAGTGTCATGAGTTGAGGAGGCTTCTAGGAGGTGTGATACCTACTGGGAGGATACACTTAATTCAGTAGACCTTACTATAATGACAGAGGAAGCAACCAATCAGGAGGACTAGGATATGGATTTTTTCTCTTAGTCACAGAGGGAGTAGCCAGTGAGGCAAACTAGACAACATAGCCTAATTCAGTGACAGAGGGATTTGGCCTCAAATTTTGAGATGGAGGATCTTGGCCGAATGTAATATTGGGATTAGAGGTGTGATAGAGATTAGATGAGATCTTCCTCAGTCAGGGGATACTGATGAGATTCCATATGATGGAATGCAAGTCCATGGTTGCACCTATGGAGACAAATATGAAGAAGTTAAGTGACTCTGCTTCAGATTCATATTTGGTGGATCCCACGATATATAGGTAGTTGATTGGATCCTTGATATACCTGGTTAACACCAGATTAGATAATTGATTTGCACCTTGATCTAGTTTATGATAGAGTCGAGACATTACCACTGGGTTTTAGCAAAGCATGTGTTGAGGTACCCGCATGGTATAGTTGGATATTGTTTGTCTCAGGTGATGATGTGAGGCTGCATATATATACAAATTTTGATTGAGCAGGCAGTGTAGTAAACAGATTGAGCCCCTTAGGGTGTTGCTTCATCTTGGAATCAATTACTATTTCTGGGATAAGATGGAAGCAGGATTATATAGCACTCGACACAACAGAGATGGAGTATTTCATAGCCAATGTCACAAGTCATGAAGTGGTACAACTTCAGAAGCTTCTCACAAGACTTCATCTGAAACATGGTACAAAAGGGAGAAGTGAAGCTCCAATACTTATCCACAGATGAGCAGATTTTAGATATCCTCCCAAAGCGCCCATGCTGACTTGGCTGAGGAGGATAATACTCAAGATTATCCATGCTTATTTATCTAGTTATGAGTGTTGATGTTTCAACATTGGGTAGACATTCTCCCAGATTGGTCATGCATGGGGATATGCTAGTGATGATATGACCAAAGGAAGAATGATTCACTCATGGGGCTTTGCTAGTGGTGAATGGCCTAGGTATGTTGATGTTCTCCAAGCAATAGCATTGGGAAAACATTCTCCCATATTGGTCATGTACGAGGCTATGATAGTGTTGATATGGCCAAAGGAGAATGATTCATTCACTTATGGGACTCTGCTAGTGGTGAATGACCCATAGCATCGGGAAACAATTATCACATATTGGTCATGCACGGGGTTATGCTAGTACTGATATGACCAAGGGTAAATGATTCATTCATCCATGGGGATTTTATAGTGGTGAATGGACCAGGTATAATCCTTCTCTTGTAGAGGAACAGATGTACTCGCAATGCTAGCACATGCATATTCTAGGATGGAATGCATGTGCGGAGATGACACATCAATATGGCTCATGAAATAAAAATTCTATGATAGAATAAATCCTAGTATGAAGAATGTCTCCCTCATTGAGAGGGAGTGTTGGAGATTTGTAACTTTGGGCAGTCATTCTCCACAAGAAAGTACAAGAAGACCCATCTACACCATTACAGAAGCCCCAGGAGGAAGTTGAATATGTAAGAAGAGAAGTCAGCCCCACATGAAAATAATAAAGTAAGTGAAGAACCATAAATAAGAAGATGACCCCAGACTGGTGCCCAGATTAGTATAAATAAAGGACTGGCTCATTTCAATTAGAAAGACATACAATTCTCTCTTCTACATCGTGCAAAAGGAATTTGCAGTTGTAGTTGTGTTGTTTCGTTATATCTTGGTTATGGTTAGCTTGGAGAGTGCACCACACTTGAATAAGCTCTTGCTTGGTTGTTCTTGGTTATCTTATTGAGGAACTAGCATTGGGAAGGAATTTCTCTGTACGGTATTTTGATCTGGTGATGGTGATGTACTAGTAATATCTTGGACTGAATTCTTCTATAGAAAATTTGTTGGGTTTTTCCCAAGGTTGGGTTTCCTAGGATAAACACTTTTGTTCTTGTGTTGTGCTTTTGTGTTTACTGTGCATGGTTAATATTTCTATATTTTGTTATTTCCACTGCAGCATTATAGTTGATATTTTCAGTGTATAGTTATTCTATGATAATTGTTGTATAAAAGTGTATCTTGTTGTTAATCATAAGTAAACAACTATCAAGAGTTGAGAATCATATAAACATCAACACATTGGAGAGACTGGTCAACCACCCTGAATCAATGATCCAAAAGTGGTGATATTGAAACAACCTAAGGGAAACTATACAAAGCAACACTCCAATAAAAATCCCTAAGAGAAACATCACAAGAAAACAACTTTTCCAAATCTTCATCCCATCTGGATAAGGTCATGAGTCCAAAGGAATGAAAAAGTGGAAAGGGACCTTTCGGACGAAGGAACGGGTTGATTAAGTCTCATGGACCAACAAACGAAGGAGTGAGAACATTTATCTCAACCTCCACTAACCACCCTTATCCGGTGCAAGTACCCATGCTTCGTGAGGCACCCTCTAGAATTACTGAAAAGTGTGATACAAAATCTTCCCCATGTATGACGGAAAACCCCTGTAATCACCTCTGAGATCCCTAGGAAAATAAACAAAGTTCACCAACTTGCATTCATCGTCTAGGGGGTACATTTGATGGTTAGGATCGAATGTATGGGAAGGGTAAAAAATCATGAAGCTTTGAAATCATCGCCTCTCACGGAGTTAAAGGAACTAGTGAAACCCCTAGTATATAATCTTTCCACTATGTTCAGTTAAGCTTCAGAGGGGTCTCTCCTCGGATCTCCTTCACGCAACCTTGTGTTTAGCTCTCGTGTTGGAGGAGGCTCTTGACTATACTTATATGATAGTTGGATTTGAGACTCTCCCTAGATTAGAATCCTATGTTTCTTCAATGGCCTTGGAGAGTTATCTCTCCAAGCCTAATCCAAGCCCCTAAACCTAAACTTTTTTTTTAACCCTAGAAACAAAGTCTAGTACATTTTAAGTTTAGCATTCTTTTTAGTAGTTTTTTTTACTCAAGGGGTATGGAAATGCAACTGATGTTGTTTAAGACTCTTACAATAAAGAAACACATAAGAACATTGGCAAAGAAAACTTTACACTAATCCTTCAAATGAAAAAGAGTTTCAAAAAAAAAGGTGCATGAACAATCCTTCAAAGCTTGAAATGCAATGTTTTCCTTTTTTGATGCAAAATACAAAAGAGGAAAACAAAAGAATTTTCTTTCATATTTTTTTTGAAATGATTTTAATATGAGAAGAAACTGAAAAACCTATGCTAATTCCTTTTTCTTTTTCAAATAACAATGCAAAGAAAGAAAGAGACCTAACTAGCAGAAAATGCAAGCTAAATGTAAGCCAAGAACACTTGGAAGCCAAGAGAAAGATATTTTCTATGAATTATAATTTTTCAAGGACTTGAGAAATCAAAAAGAAACAAGAAAGACACCCAGGAGGCTAGCCAAAACTGAACAACCAACCAACAAGTGACTTGAGAAATCAAAAGAAACAAGAAAGACACCTGTGAGGGCTAGCCAAACCGAATAACCAACCAACACCTTCCTGTGATGAGAGCTGAGAGTTTATATATATATATATATATATATATATATATATATTACACAGGTCTGTGACTGCGTATATTAAGACTCGGGGATATTTGTGGGTCATACATTAGAAACTCATGGATGTCCGTGGGTTATAAAGGTGCAAATCGTGGATGGGATCAAAAGTTTAGAAAAAATAAAAATACACTCCAGAAGGGGGGCTTCCAGAAACTTGATAAAAGTTTCTAAAAGGATAATTCTTTATAAAGAAGATCCAGAGAACACATAAAATCACAAAACAAAGCAAGAGAAACAAGAAACCCTAAAAATTGACCCAAACTAGGAGGGTCCCTAGTATGGTTGCCAATTTTATTTAAGGGATTTTCCCCCCTTTGACCTTGTGTCAAGTCACAACAGAGCAAGACCAAATTTAGAAGACAAAACCTACACTCATTTATATCAATGCATACAAGAAATAACTACTTTTATAAGGAGAGAGAGAGAGAGAGAGAGAGAGAGAGAAGAAGGGGCTTCACACCCTAAATCCTTCGTTTGATGTCGATCCCCACTTTCACTTTTGAAGAACTATCGATCTCTGTCGAAACTATCCTGCAATAGGAAACCACAAATAGTCTACTACAAGGTAGTTATACATTCAAATAACATATATCATGTGCATAGATTGAAGTATATATGAAAGGAATTAGCATATAACTTTACAATGAACCAATAAACACACAATAGGAGGGAAAGATAACTCTTCTATTAACAACAATGTGAGAAAGGTACTTACAACTTGATTCAATGTTCAATACCGGTTCAAAGGGTTCCTCCAAATACCTTAAAGCATTAAATCATCGTTGAGGCTCTTCTTTGGATAACACGACATGAATAGGAACACACCCTGTAGTTATATAGAGAAGGAAGGAACATTGGAAAAAGAGTTTCCAGGTATGGGATGATACTCAAAGAATGAAGGGGTATAGGAAAGCTTGCTAAATTTTGCTAGAATGATATTGCACCATAGTTCTTTCTCCTCATCCATGATATTGCACCATAGTCAAATCCTGTAATTTTTGATAAATTTTCAATTTTAATGCCAAAAATTCGAAAACTCAATTCTTAAGCTAAAGAATGATAAATGTACCTTGCATAAGCTGTTTTTATGGAAAATATGGAATGAAATGGAGGCAAAATGGATGGTTTGGAGGCAAAATTATAGTTTATAGAGTAAAAAGGAAGCATAAAAATGTACTCAGCATCTCCCCCAAGAGGAAGACTTTGCATGTCCTCATGCACAAAAACAAAATGTTCTTGAACCTCTGTCAATGATCTTCTGCCACCTCTGCTGCCTGGAATAATGTCTCCACATTAACCCGAGTTGTATGAAGAGCTTTCATTCTTTGAAATTTTTCTTTATATGCCTTCTTCTATTGAAACCATTTATAGGCCTGTTTGGAGATTAATTTGTTTTGCTTTTGAAGCTTCTTATTCTTTTTCTTCAAGGTTTCATTCTCTTCCTATGTTTTATGGCTTTGAGTCCTTAACATTTCATTCTCTATTTTTATGTACCTTTCTAGGACTTCAATTTCCTTGATCTTTCTCTTCATTTTCTTTATTTTCTTATTTTTCTTATCAAGTTCTAATGTGGACCCACCAACCACTTCTTCTATTTGTTCTACTGCCTATGGAGTTTGAGTTTCTTCTTTCATATCTTTAATTAATTGTTCCACATCTTCTCTCATTTTCTCATATGTGGAAGTTTCTTGTCCTTCAAAATCATCATTTTCCAATGATTATGCCTCCAGAGTCTGAATATGTGCATACTGTGCTTGTTGTGCTTCATCATCAATTTCTTGTATTTGGCCTTTTTGAACTTGTTGACGTTTCCTTGATTTTCTTTCATATGTGGTAAAAATCTTGTCTTTTTCCTAAAATTCTTTCTCCCTTTTCACCATACTTCTTGTTCTTCTCCTCCCCATAGGCTGTTTTGAGATTTTTGCCTTGGGGTTTTGTATTTCTTCCTCATCATCGGTCACAACCAAGATTTGTTCCTCTTTTTCTTCCTCTTTTACTATTTCAAAACCATTTCCAATGATAAACTGTTGCCAAGTCAAGTTCTTCTTCTGTAGTTCATATATGATGATCATTTTAATGAAGCCACAATGATATAGACTCTTTTCTGTATTCCTCCCTTATTTTTGGACAGCCTTATCCATCTTAGAAATGATTTGCAGTAGAAAATAGGGCATGTTAATTTCACAGTCACCTTTTAAATGTTGTAGCAGCTTGATGTGATATCAGTAGATAATGCTAAATCTTCCTTCACAAGTTATAAACTTCTGTATGAGATAGGCTAATTCATCCCAAGGATGAATCAACCAACTCCTTGGGATTCCCTTCTTCCAATTGACTGTTGCCACCCTAGATCTGGAAATAAAAGATGCCCATGATTTATCTTTAAAATGCTTAGTTTTGAAATATCTTTCTCCTATTTGAGGAAGTCCAGTGACATGTGCAATTATATCTTCATAGATTCTAATAGTAAGGTTTCCAACAGTAGCCCTTTCCCCATCAAATGAATGAGCAAATTCTAAGTAAACTTCCTCATAATATCCATCAAACTTCTCAAAGAAAGATATCCATTGTTTTTGCTCAAGAATTTGTATACAATCCTTATGAATTTCTGATGTATCAAGCTTCTCTGGCTCATACCTAGACACCATTCTTTCAATTTTTAAGAGAAAGACCCTAAAATATTTTCATTGTTCATAAAAAAAAAGGAGGTCTATTCTTGTCAAAAGTTTCAACCTTGCATATTCTTCGGCCAAGATTTTCAAACTTCCAGACTCTGTTTGGATTTAATTCTGTGAATGGTCTTCAATAAGATTTTTCTGTTCAAAAACAAAGAAAATCTCATATTTTTTAAATTTCTAATATGCTCTCTGTTCTCAATCATAAAATTTCAATGCAAGGGCATACCTGGTAATTCGATAAAATTATCAAGCCTCTTGTTGAAACCTAGCTCAATTTTCCTTCTTACAATCAACCTTTGCTAGAAATGAATTGTTTCTATTCTCAAAATGTACCTCAGGAAGTCAAATTTTGCACTTAGATTTAACAATTATTTGAGTTTGAACTTACCTTTCACTGGCCGACTCCTTCTTGAACACATTCTCTTTGCCTTTACTCTCCACGCATTCCCCTCCACTTGCCACATTTTTTCTACAGGGCAAGAATATTGTATGTTGACAGTGAAATTGTCAATATACAATTCGATTTTCAACTGTCTAACATAAATTTTAGGCTGGGTAAGCAAAGGAAGGAACGAAATTAGGGGGATTCTGGATTTCGTATGGCACTGGAGTGTTTGAAACAGAGAATGTGTTTGAATGGAGGTAAGTATACACAGGAGTGCGTTGGCTATTTGAGTTTGGGGAGCGTTCAAGTGAGACACAACACATGAAAAGAGTTTTAAGCCGCAACACTTTTTAGGAAGAGAGAAAAAAATGTTGTGAGGGAAACTTTACAAGAGTTATTTTTAAAAAATGCATTTGTACAGCCTTTAGGTTGATCGATCATAGCTGAAGGTGCTTCTTATTCCTTCATTAAACTTTATGAGATTCCACTCTTTCCTTGTAATCATTATAGGAAATGTTTTTTTTTTTTTAAATGTTTTCATTTGACTTATAACTCCCTTAATTCATTTCCTTTGAGTAACCATCCCCTTTGTCATTCTTAAACCTTCTTCTTATGACCCCTTTCCTTAATGTGTATGGAAACAACCTTTCATTTATTCAAACAACAATTCACTCTGTGTGTATGCAACTTATGTCTTCAAAAAACAGAGCATTTACAGCTCAAAAACAATGTGTTTGAATTTGAAACCTGATCCTTTCCTTATAACTCCCTCGGAGACCAAAATTGATTCCTTTGAGTACCATTTTTTATGCTTTTGAGGGTATATGAAAATGGAGTGATGAAAAGATGATGTACGGGAAGGGAAAGATATCATATTTATCATTGCTTTAGCTTATGAAGAATTTTCCAAAATTTTAAAGCATTAAAAAACAAAAATGTATACTAACTTGTTTGCTCATTGTGTTTGCCTGATTGAAGTTGGCTGGAATGTTGTTGTAAGTCTTCAATTTTGATAAATTTCCTCTTGTATTTCTTTTGTTTAGTATTCTTCTCATGTCCCTCTGCTGAATGAAGTTGATATTTTTCTTAGGTCCCTCTGCTGAATGAAGTTGATATTTTTCTCAAGTCCCTCTGCTGAATGAAATTGATATTTTTCTCAGGTCCCTCTGCTGAATGAAGTTCCTTTTTGAAATGCATGTTGTCATATGTAGAAGGCTTGAAAGGTTTTCAAAGAATTTTCAAAAATGTATACCTTATCCCCCTCAGCCTTATTTATTGACTTGTCCTCAAGTCTTGGAGATAACAATTTGTAAAACTTTTGAAGCTGTAAAATGAAACTAGAAGGTAATAATGAAAATATTTTTGGAGAATTTTGATTGGCCAATTTTACTTGGTTTTCCAATGAAAATTCGAGTTTATATTGTGCCAATTTCCTGGATTTTCACAACTAAACTCCCTTTATTTTTCTCTTTTTTCTTTTTTGT
>SNQJ01S0032765.1:0-14196 GCA_010110895.2 Picea sitchensis
TTGCTTTACAATGTTCAAAATGACCAATAGACTACCCCAATGGCTTCAGAACGTCCAAAAACCCCTAGTTGGGCTTTTTCGACACCTCGTTTGGCCAAAAAATGAAGAAGATAGGCTTCCTTGAAGTCTCCCCTTCAAGCTTGTTGTCTCTGCATCTACAAAACGCACCTCCTCTGGCTCAATCTAGCCCACATGCAATTTAAAGCGTAAAAACTTGCCACCAGGCGCAACCGCACAACCAGTCCAAACTATCGATTCGTTACGCGCTAGCCCTAACCACCAAGGCCCGTGGGCACATGGCAGTCATATGACCGCGCGCCAACACAATAGGGCTTAATGTTAAACAACCGTCGGAAGCGTATGTCAAACCCGCGCGCATGTATAGTGGTCACATGGTATGCCAAACCGCAAACATATAACAAATGGTTATAATATGGTTACAGTGGTAACCACCGTAGTGTTGGTCGCATACAATATAACACATGACCACGGGTCGGGGCTTAGCCCCGGCCCGACCCACGCCCAAACATATATTACAACAATGTTGAATATATTGATTTACATATACATAACAAGGAACATGCGTGGGTGCGTCGGTTGGGCAGCCTTTCCCAAAGCTTTACCCTGCCCCTAGAGGTCACGGGGCCGACTCCTGCTGAGTGCAAAGGTTTTAACCAGCAAGCAAGTGACATGTGGCGGCCTTTAATTGGGCCACGTGTCGCATTCCCATTCGCTGCCAACAAAACATGCCATGTGCCAATTGTCTGCCACGTCAACATACAGTCTACCACATCATCCATACGGTCTACCACGTCATCGTCCGTACGGACTGTGCGGACTGTACAGTCAACATCCTTTTTTTTTGCCTGTTTGCCATTTTGAACAGAACGTGATATCTCTCGCTCTCGACGTCTATTTGAACCCAAACAAGTTGCGTTGGGTTCGCAACGATGAGGCCTACGCTCTCGTCCGATTTGAAGTGATTCTAAGCACTTTGAATTTTTGAGCAAAATTTGATCCCCTGATCAAGAGGATACTTGGCTCATAGATAGTGGTGCCTCTAAGTACATGACAGGTCAGAAAGACATTCTCTCTAGTCTTATAGAAAAGGAATTCCCCTAGAAAGTTTCACTTGGAGATTATTATCAGTACCCTATCAAAGGAATGGGAGAATCCACCTACAAACTTGATTCAGGAACTCCGATGAGAATGAAAGATGTACTCTATGTACCAGGTTTGACAAAGAACATACTTTCTATTTCAGCCCTAGATAAGAAAATTTTCAGGGTTGCATTCATGGATGGTGAAGATATTATGTGGCCTTAAAGGAAAAAATATATAATATGCAATTGTTATTGGAACATAAGCAGAGGGTTTATACAAGTTAAAATGTCACTCAAATGTAGCCTTGACTCACTCCACTGAGAGTCCTTGTAAACTTTTTCATAGAATACTAGCTCACATCAACTACAAAGCCTTACCATATGTAAGCAAGGTAGTTACAGGTTTACCAGAATTAAAGTTTGATCATGAAGGTGTATGCAAAGGATGTGCACAAGGAAATAACATAAAGAATCATTTTCCAAAGAGCGACGGTAAAGCACAAGAAATCTTGGAGCTTATCCACTCAGATGTATGTGGTCCAATGCCATAAACCTCTCTAAGAGGGTATGTATACTATGTATCATTTATTGATGATTACTCTCGTAAGACTTGGGTTTATTTCTTGAAATCAAAATATAAAGTACTTGGAAAATTCAAGGAATTCAAAGCCTTGGTAGAAAACCTCTCCGAAAGGAAAATTAAGATACTCAGGTCAGACAATGGAGGCGAGTACACTTCAAATGAATTTGGAAGATTTTGCAGAGATGTTGGGATTAAGAGGGAGCTCACCACTCCCTATAATCCTCAACAAAATGGTGTAGCAAAAAGAAAGAATGGAACGATTATGGAAGCATTAAAGACTATGATTCAAAATCAAGATCTTCCAATGCACTTATGGGTTGAAGCGGCAAGAACAACAGTATATGTCCAAAACAGATTATCCCATAGTGCACTTGGATTCAAAACTCCTGAAGAAATGTTCACCAGAAAGAAGCCAGAAGTAAGCCATCTAAAAATATTTGGTTGTCTAGTATTTGTACACATTCCGAAAGAAAAGAGAACTAAGTTGGATCCTTCAGGAAAGAAGGGAATATTTGTTGTATATTGTGAGGTCTCTAAGGCTTTCAGAATTTACATACCAGGTTACCATCATATTGAGATCAAAAGAGATGTAACCTTTGATGAATATCCAGCACTAAAAATATCAAAGAAATGTCATCTTGAAGAAGTATATGAATAAGAACATGTAGCTCCCAGAGTTGCAGAACCCGTGAAGGAAGTTACAGTTACCCCTGATGATGAGATTTCGGAAGATCATGATATGATAAAATCTTAAGAACCTCCATGTATGACGATCTCTCACAAGAGAAATCCAACTTGGATGAGAAAACTTATTCAATATTCAGAGAAGTATGGTGCCCCAGAAGGAACCATGAGACAAAGTAAGAAGCCTAAGCCATTATCTAGCTATATGGCCTTAATGTGTGATGTCGTAGAGAAGGAACCTACTTTCTTTAAGGAAGTCATTCAGAAGAAAGAATGGAAGGATGTCGTGACAGTATAATACCAGTACATCATAAATAATGATGTATGGGAAGTAGTTCCCAGACCAAAGAATAAAGATGTGGTATCTTCCAAGTGGATATACAATATAAAACATGCAGCAGACGGAAGTATTGAAAAACATACGAAAAAATGTGTGGCTCGTGGATTTTGTCAGAAAGAATATATTGACTATGAAGAAACATTTGCTCATGTATCCATATACACTTCTATTAGAACCATCATAGCTCTTGCAACCAAAATGAAGTGGAAGTTACACCAAATATATGTGAAAACAACCTTCTTAAATGGTGTTATTGAAGAAGAAGTGTATATAGAACAACCAAGAGGGTTTGAAGATGAAGATAGAAATACCCATGTCTACAGGTTGAAGAAAGATCTCTATAGATTGAAGCAAGTTCCTAGAGCTTGGTATGGAAGAATTGATAGTTTCCTGACGAGCTTGGGCTTTACCAAGAGTAAAGTTTATTCTAACCTTTACTTCAAGGTTATGAATGATGAACCAATTATATTGCTACTATATGTGGATGACCTATTCTTAACAGGAGAAGAAAATATCATCACAGATTGCAAGAAGAAGCTCGTTGTAGAGTTTGAGATGTAAGACCTAGGGCTGATGCATTATTTCTTAGGTCTTGAAATTTGGCAGAGCCCAGAGAAGATATTCCTTAACCAAGGGAAGTATGCAGTTGAAATATTGAAGAGATTTGACATGTTGGAATGTAAATCCATGAACACACCCATGGAAATCAATTTGAAGCTCATGGTTGATACTTTGTTAGAGTTGGTTGATGCTACTCTATATAGAAAAATTATTGGATCATTGATGTATCTGAGGAATACGAGGCCAGATATATGCTTTGATGTGAACACCTTCAGTCAGTGTCTAGTGGAACCCAGACGTGTTCACCTTGTAGCTGCAAAGCATGTGATGAGATACCTTAAGGGTATGTTGGATTCTAGTATCTATTATACTAGAGATCATGACTTCAAACTGTATCGTTATACTGATTCAGATTGGGTTGGAAGTGCTTAAGAAAAAAAAAAAACTTTAGGATGTTGTTTCAATTTGGGGTCAGCCATGACTTCCTGGAAAAGCAGGAAGAAATCTAGTATTTCTCTCAACACGACAGAAGTGGAATATACTGCAGCATATTCCTCCAGTTGTGAATCCATATGGCTTTGGAAGTTGTTGATGGGTCTATTTGATCTAGAGATGGAAGCCACCGTGATTCTATGTGATAACCAGAGTTGTATAAAGATGACAGAGAACCCAATGTTCTAAGATAAGTCGAAGCACATAGATATTTGGTGTCACTACATTCGTGATATGGTGCAGAGGGGAGTTGCAAAGCTCCAATACGTTGGCATAGATGAGCAGGTTGCAGATGTGTTGACCAAGCCTCTGTTTCGTGTGAAGTTTGAGTACTTTGAGCAGGTTGAGATGTGTTGACCAAGCCTCCGTTAGGATTTTATATCCTAGGTAATCTTATGATTCATGGGAAGATCTTGAAGGTCCGGTAAGGACGGTCTGTCACAGTACCACGTGGTATCTTGTTAGGATTTTATATCCTAGGGAATATTATTATTCTTAGGCAGATCCCAAACGTCTGGTAAGGACGGTCTGTCAGAGTACCACAAAATGTTGTTGTTGCACCTGCCTCATTATGTTGATGATGTTGTTTCAGCCTCATGTTGTTGATGATGTTTCAGCCTCGTGACAGCTTTGTGTTGTTGTTGATGATTTTTTTCCAACCTCCCGTTGTTAATGATGTTTTACCAACCTTGTGTTGTTGGTGATGATGTTCTAGCTTCATGATATTGATGTTGATGTTTCAAATTCATGTTGATGATGATGATGATGATGACGTTACTCCAACTCCATACTATGAATGATGATGATATTGATGATGAGAATAACTTCTAATGATTTGCAGATGTGCCATTCAATGTTCCAAATGTTGATGATGATGTTTCCCTCTCTTTCTCTTGATAATTTTGTATTGGGTCATGTCAGTAGAATACCCTTATCGTTAAGGGGGAGTGTTGAAATATTGTAACTTCGAAGAATATTCTAATTATAATTGAGTTATTATTTTATAGATCAAATCCCCTTTTGTGGATTGATCATGTCGAGTCTTGTATAAGACCAAATCCCCTTTTATGGATTGGTCAAACCATATTTATATGGTGGTATTTGAGAAGTTGGACCCTAGTGTTTATAAAGTGGTTTTAACCACTTCTAGAAGAAATCATCCCTACCATGTGAAGAGACATAACCCTAACGCCTCCTCAACTAGTATTTATATGTGAGGATGGTGCCTCACTTACACACTCACTCATCTAGTGCACATATATTGAAGGCAGTTGCAGTTGCAGGAGGAAGGAGAAGAGAGGCGCATGCTCAGTCTTGGTTTATTCTTGGTATTTTGGTCTTAGTCTTGGCATTGTATTGGCAATCTATTATTGAGGAAGTTTTGTTCGGTTTTCTCCACCATGAGGGTTTCCTAGGATAAAATGTTGTGTACATTGTGGTTGTGTTTATTTCAGTGATCCTCTTTATGTTGTTTTGGAAATGCATTGAATTCTCATGTAATTTGGAATTAAACTAATAAAAACAGTAAAGACTTGACATACTGGGGAAAACATGGTGTTACACTAAGATCCCTCAATAGATTTACTTTAGCTAATGTTAAGGATGGGGTGAGCCCTTTTTTATAGGATGTTGGTTGGATGAAGTATAATTTTTTGGGTCTACAATACTTAGAAGTGGAGGGGTGGGACACGTTTTTTCAAAAACAAACATCTACATGAGGGAGGAGAAGACTAACTAGCATGGGAAAGAAGCTTGTTGGTGACTATTACACGACTAAGCTTGGTTATGAGGCAATGTTATCTATAGAGAATAACCAAAATTTACTTTAGTGGTGGAAGAAACTCTAGAGGATAGGGGATCATTTAAAGTGTTGATTGTATCTTCGAATGGGGCTCTCAAATAAATTCATTACCTAGGATAAGCTTTAGAAACGATCCTTTGAGGGTCTTGGATTGTGCCCAATGTGCAAAGAAGCTTCAGAAAATGTGTTTCATATGTTGGTTGGTTGTCATCTCTTTCTTTACGTGTGGGATTTTGTAATCACTCTCACTAGTGGGGTTGGCTCCTGGAGTGGTGAATATTTAAAAGAAAATCTCAAACTCTAGTGGGAGAACAAAAGTATTGCAAAMTTTGAGGCATTCCCATTACTAGTCTTTTGGGATATTTGGAGAGCTCAGAACRGGATGTTTGAGGATGTGATGATCTCCCCTCTGCAAGCTTTCTTCAAAATTTAATATTATTTTGTAGTATTAAGGAAGGATATCAAATTCGAGGTCTCGAGGGAAACTAGGCAAGTTCAAATGGATAATTGTAGSCCATGGGGGSGTTTTGACAATGCTTCAGAAGGAAATTTGGGGAAATGTCGAACTAGTGGAGTCCTTGTTCTTTCATAATAGCTCTATTTATCCTTTCTTGTGGATTAGGACCTAGATCCAATAACATTGCTAACATGAAATCAATCATACCATTAGTGGAGCATGCAGTGGAAAGAGGTATATGAGATATTCAAATATTAGGAGAATCTCAACTAGTGATCAACTAGATTTCATCTCAACATAGGCATTTAAACTTGGCTTTGGATCATCACCTTCGAAGGATTAAATAGGATTTGAGAAGATTGGAGAACTTATCTTGTTGTCGTATCTCTTGAATGTTATTGCAGATGGATTGTCAAAGGGAACCATGAATGATTCAATAGGCCTGCTGGAAATCACAAAGTCAAGGGACTATGAGAAAGTGTTAGAGCAAGATTTTCCTCACCCTATGCAATCTTGTAAAGAGGGCCTTATTCCATCTCCCTATGCAGACTTATCTTCCATGTTGATAAAAGACAGAGACAAAAATACATTTTTTCCACTTGTACGCATCTTGCACACTATACAGCAAGCGTATACGCAGGCTGCTCTACTACAGCCCGCGTACATCGAGATTTGTGCCAGAAAATGAAAATTAAATGTCGGGTTTCCATGTCACGACAGGAGATCTCTGATCCTTGGCCTTCCATATACTGGAAACGTCCCGACTCGACCCTTTAGTTCCATTTTGAAGGCTATAAATGGGCCAATTCCGAGCTATGGAAAAGGGAAAAGAATTAAACTTTGAGAGCAAAGTTACTCTGGAGAAATTATTTACTTCATATTGAGTTTGCATCCCTTTGTCCTTCAAGTCTGAACACAGTGTTCAGCCCCCAAGATATTCACTTATTTTTGGAGAACCTCATTGTCTCCTGATCCATATTTTATGAGCATAACGAAATGAATGCAGATTATTAAAAGATGCTTAACATAGAATACAGAGATACAGTAAAATTGGTTTTCTATTCAATAAGGAAATAAACTGAAACTATAAAATGGAGCAGAAAACAAGCTTGTTGGAATGGTGGTGGCTTATCTCTGAGAAGAGATGTGATGACTGTGTTCATTCGCAAGAAGATCATTACAATGAGGCTTTGAAGGCCTTTTTACAATAAACAGGAATTTCAAAAACCCTAGACATCCAAAAACCTAACCCTAGGAGATGAAGCGCCAAAAGTCATGTGGGCCCCGTTTGGGTAAGTTAGTATATCAACTTCCCGGGTCGTAAATTTTGCATACGATCTGTGTTTTAGGTGCATGATAGCCAGTTGGAAATGTCTATCCAAGGACAACACATTTTGTTACAATCCGATAACTAGGAAAACAAACTGCCAAACTGGAAAACTGCCAAAATGAACCAGTTGGAATAGGTGGGAGGCCACCGACATCTATATGGATCAATCCTCCCCCCTTAGAAAGAAATGGTCTCCATTTCATTGCATTCCCCCATCAGATGAGGAAATTTCTGTTGAATTTGGCCCCGAGTGAGCCACTTGCCTTGGTGCAGGAGCTTCCCTGCTTTGACAACTTGATAAAGTTGGATCCTTTGTTGTCGGTGCCCTTGATCTGTGTGTCCACAATCTGATCATTGGATGTATGTTGCATGCAGTTGGGGTTGATATTTGTTGGTGTCAACTTCTTTGCTATCTCTTAGGTGTCCAATAATGGTGGGAAGTATGGCCAAAGGAGAGCCACGTTGAAGACTGGGTGCAGGGCAAGGAAAGGGGGAACGTTGAGCGCAAAATTATTGTCACCCATAGCCTTGATGATGGTGTATGGCCCATACCAGAGTGGGTAAAGCTTTCGATGGGTCCCTGTAAGGCGTTCTTTATACAAGTGCAACCTAAATTTTTTGCCCACCTGAAACTTATGTGGCACCCAGTGGTGATCATGGTGTTTCATGTACCTGGCATTAGACTTATGTAAAATATCCTGAACCTGTTGGTGGATGTGAAGGATCCTCTCAATGAATCGGGTGGCTTTGTCAGCTTTTGGTGGAGCAGGATATGAGTCAACCGAGGTGTTCGTCAGGGGTAGTGCAACATCCATGGGGACCAATGGTTGGAATCCCAACCCCACCTTAAAGGGGATGTGGCCAGTTGAGCTATGCAACGCTCGATTGTAGCTATGTTGGACATAGGGAAGACTCTCATCCCATGTGCGGGGGTGATTGTAATTGTACATGCGCAAGATATGTATGATCATCTGATTGATGACCTCAGTTTGACCATCTATCTGGGGGTGGAAGAAAGTGGATTTGGTGAGCCTTGTATCCAGCAGTGACCAGAGGCTCGACCAAAATGTGCTAAGGAACCGACTGTCCCAATATGAGACAATGGTTTGTGGGATGCCAAACTGTACCCAAACACATTCAAAGAAGATCTTGGCAGTGACCTCTGCAGTGATGTTCTTCTTGTAGGCGGTCAGAATTGTCATCTTGGATAAGCGATCAACAACCACAAAAACACAATCATTTCCCCTCTTGGTGGACGATAAGCCTGACATGTAGTCCATTGAGATGGATTCCCATGGATTTTCAGGAGTAGGAAGAGGGGTGTACAGGCCTTGTTTCTTAGTGGTTGGTTTGGAAATAGCACAGATGGTGAAGGACCTAATATACTTGTCGACATCCTGTCGAATTTTTGATCAGTAGAAATTTTTTTGTAGCACTGCCACTATCTTTTCGACGCGAAAGTGTCCTACCACCCGACTGTAGTGAGATTCCCAAATCAGCTTCGCATGCTCACTTGATGGAACACAGAGATGGCCCAGACGGCACAACAGCTCGTCTTGAAGATGGAAATTAGCGACCATTGAGTTTTCTCCCAACATTTGGTAGGTGGTGGAAAATTCAGGGTATGTCTCATAGAGGTGGGGCCATCCATAGGTCTCATGGCCGCAAGAGTCTAGCACCATGGTGAGTTCCGCGACTGGAGGTCAAATGAGGCAATCAACAACTCGGTTGGTACTTCCTGTTTTATACTTGATGCTGAGGTGGAATTGTTGTAAGTGTGTGGACCACTTATGATGGCAGTCATTCTGCAATTTGCCTTGGGACTGCATGAACTGTAGTGGCTTGTAATCAATGTGGATGACTATCTCCTTCCCCAGAATGTAATGTCTCAACTGGCAGCAAGATTTCACAATGGAGCACATTTCTTTGTTGTAAGTAGGGTACTTACGGACAGCATCTGATAGTGTCTCAATGTCATACGCCATGGGGTGGCCTTGTTGAGTGAGAACGGCACCCGCAGCATAGTATGAAGCATATGTCTCAATCTCAAAGGGATAATGCAGGTTCATTAATTAAAGTACTGGGGATGAGCACAAAAATTGTCTCAATTCATCGAAGGCTTGTTGTTGGGATAGGCCCCACACAAATTTTTCCTTACCTCCAACCCTGGTTACTTGGTTGAGGGCCCATGCGATATGAGAGAATCCCAACAAAAACCTGCGATAGAAATTGGCAAAGCCAAAGAATCTCTGAAGCTTAGTGAGTGTGGTTGGGGCTAGCCAGTCACGAATGACCTGGATCCACATGCACACCATGTTGATAAACGATGTATCCTAAGTAATCGACCTTGTCCATGCCGAAGGAGAATTTTTCCAAGTTTGCATAGAGTTTTTGCTGCCACAGGGTGTGCAAAACTTGTTCAATATGTTGCAAGTGTTCCTCCCAAGTCTTGTTGTAGATGAGGATGCCATCCAGATACACTACTACAAAAGTACTAGTGAAAGGTTGCAGGATATTGTCCATTATCCTCATAAAAGTTGTTGGAGCATTTGTCAAACCAAAGAGCATGACCAACCATTCAAAAAGACCTTATTTTCACTTGTTTTGACTTGAAGGTGGTCTTCCATACATTTGTATGCTCTATTGGGACCTGGTGGTAGCCAGACTTCAAATCAATCTTACTGAAGTATTTGACACCCATGAGCTGATCAAGGAGGTCGTCGATTCGGGGAATCGGGTACCAGTTCCAGACTGTGATTTTATTCAGGGCCCGGTAATCCATGCAAAGTCGCTAGGTCCCGTATTTCTTATGTACTAGTATGATTGGTCTCCCACAAAGCGATGAGTTGGGACGGACGTGCCCCTTGTATATCAATTCTTGGATCTACCTCTTGATCTCCTCATTTTCTAAAAGAGACCGACAGTAGATCATCCCATTGGGTATCGGTGCGCCTGGGGTTAGATCAATGGGATGCTTGACCTGCTAGTGCAGAGGTACCCCAGTAGGAAAGGAGAAGATATATGATTATTATTCCACAACCTTATCCACTTTCTTCTGTTGTGTGGAGAGATCGGCGACAGAGGCCCTGGATGTGGCTATGATCTTTCGCTTACTCTGAGAGTGAATCACAAAGAAGATAAATTTCTCGATCTGAGAGATGACCTTCCTGCATTTCTTGGCAGAGATCAAAGAAATAGCACTAGGAGGGATTGCCTCAGGTATCCTRTACAATTTCCTGTTCAAAGTAGTAATAACACTATGAGGCCTGAACTCATATACAGCATGAGGTTTCCATAAATAAGGTTGGCCCAAAAGAACATTACAAACTTTGAGAGGAGAAACATCACACAATACCTCATCTTTKAAGGGCTTGATGTCGTATGACAGTCAACACTGTTGGCTGACGCGCAGATCGCTTCCTTGGTGGAGCCATCCAATGGTGTAGGGTTGCGGGTGTGGCGTTGTCAGTAGGGCTAGCTGCTTGACAACCTCTGCTGATATGAGTTTCTTATGGCTACCGTTATCAACGATGAAGTGTAGTGGGGTTCCTTTTACCCACATCTGTGAATGGAAAAGGTACTGGCCTTCTTCTTGCTCGTCTGGTTCACCAGGTTGGAGCTTGGCGGTAGAAACGGTGGCACTGGGTTCTGTGTCAATGATCTGTCTTTCCCTTTCTGGTTCTAACTCAGAGTCAGAACCCGCCTCTTATTCAAAGGCTTTAACTTCAGCCACCAGTGACTACTTTGAGCAGAAATCAACAGTGTTATGCCAAGGGCTCTTATAGAAGTTGCACCACTTCTCGGTATCCTTCTTTGTCTTTCCGATGTCCTTTGCTTGCAGCTTGGACTGGTTGTCCTAATTCTATCCATATTTTCTATGCCCTTTTTTCTGTAGGTTGGGACCGCCCTTTCCTGGTTTTTGCTGCGAGGGGTTCCCAGGCCCAAATTGTCGCGTCTTTTGTTTGAGATTCTTCTCGATTTTGATGGCATATCGATAGGCCGCGCCTAAGGACAAGATGTCCAGAAATTCTATTTAGGTCTGGATGTATCTATGCAGAGCACCACGATACTTGAACACCAAATGTCGCTCTAAATATTTGATACCTAGCTTGGTGTGCAGGGTATGGAAGATATTTGTGAAATCTGGCACTTCTTGGTCCCTTTCTTGCTGCAGTGTGGTCAATTTGGTATACAAGTCATCATAACTTCCAACAGGGTAGTATTATTTCTTAATAACATCATGAAGGATTCTCAGATGGTCATCACTGTAAATAATGAGGGTTCCTATGTTTCCTTTTTCTCATAGAAAGTTTCCCACCAATATTTGACATGGGGAACGGCTTTGAGGAGCGCAAAAGTAATTTTTTCTCTATTTGAAAAGTTATGGATAGAAAAATACCCTTCTGGTATATTGAACCAATTGTCTACAACATATGCGTCTATCTGAACTTCAAATATAGGAATATCGAAGTTGATTCGTACCTTGAAGGGGGCAGTGCCTCCGCTCGAGGAAGATGCGTCGCTTCTTGGTATCTTCCGAAGGATTTGTGCGAAACTATCCATCATCTCGTTACTCTGTTGTGTGAGGGCTTCCTCAAGCAACATTTTGAAAGGATCTTATGTCTCATCATATTTCTTTTCTCCTGCCATGAGAGGTCATTTGGGCATCCGAGAGATATTTTCCTCAACCAAAACAAGCTCGAGACCCAATTAGTTTTACCCTAGCCTCATTTGGGATGTGCATTAAGACGACAAGGAGAAGACTGCTCTGATACCAATAATCCAGATTTTATGAGCAGAACTAAATGAATGTAGGTTATTAAAATATGCTTAACACAAAATGAATACATATCTGAAAATGATACAAAATTTTATTCAGTTTGTTTTATGCAATTCCTTCAGGTGTCACTACTTGGAACCTCTCAGAAAAGGAGTTATAGCAAAAATGGCAGACCTTGTTGAATTTTGGCTTATTCTATAGAGTGACCTTGTAGAGTGTGCTCCTCACGGAATATTTGTTGAATGGATATAAAAATGTTACATAGAATACTACAGATTGTACTCTAACCAACACATTTGGTCTTACTGAATTTGGATATGTTATGAAGAAGTTATGACGTTTTTACCCGAAACACTTGTTTTAGACTAGTTTCAGGACTAGCCACAAACCCTATTTTCCACAGAGTGTAACTCCAACAATACAACGACCCACAAGATGATTTTTTTACCACAGATACTTGGAAATGTTTCCTCAATGGAATATCAATTTCATGGTCTGAATCATTCTAGAAAAAAATTTATTGTGAAAATGGTGAGATGACCTGTAAATAACATACCTTAGAAAGCATCATCAAAAGAAATTATCCTCCCTTGAATACCGACCTTATTTTCTTCACCTTCCCTCTGAAATTCGGCTTAGATATCCTTTGTTTACCTCAGACACCTATATATATTCAATATGCTCAAGTGTGATCTAAAATGAGAGATCCTTGTCTCTTATTTATACTCTCCAAGTAGCTTCCTTAAAAACATCTTCTAGGTCACTTTGTCCACTTTCCTTATTTTAGGTTTAACCCACTTCTAATTTCTCCATTAAAATTATTATTTAAATAATTTATTTTGTATACACTTTGAATTATAGTACACTCATCACTTCACTTTATTATTTACCTTTTAAAAACTCTTAAACCACTTTGACTACTTTAACATTTTGGGGCTTCTAGATGATATATGAGAGTCCTCCAACTTCATAAGGCATAACTCTCAAACCGTGAGGAGTTATGTGACATTCCACATACCACTGAAAATGGCATGAAAAGCATTATCCAAATAGGATAGTTGCACTGACAAATTCACTAACCTTCATCTCATTATTCCACAAATAAGCATCGGTTCTCTAACCATACTTCTAGGATAACTCAATCCAAAAAGTGTCTTCACGTGAGGGCTTTCACCATAAGGGGACCACTTTGGAGTTCATCCATTTGTACTTATTATCAACCATGATGAGGCAATAATGAGTCATCTTTACATCAAACAAACATGGGTCTATTACCCAAACCTTTGTGCTACCGGGCTTTCTTCAAGGGTTGACATCAATGACAACCAACCTTATTCAACAATCTCCCCCTTTGGCATTGATGGAAACACTCTGATGCAAAACTGAAATTATGTCATGAAATATTGAAGTCATATCACTCATGCTCCCCCTAGAAAAATGCCTCTGTCCTCTGGATCTTTGTGACCATTTCTCCCCCTGGAACCATGCCTTTGTCCTCTGCATCTGATGAATCTCTCCCCCTTTGTCATCAATGGAAAAGGTATCTTTCCATCCGGAGCTACTTCCCCTAACTACATTGTCCTCTTTATGGTGATTCCTCGTGTACATCTAAGACATATAAGATAAGCATTCAAAAGCATTCATTTTGGAGTAGAATAAATTCTGAGGCTCTGGCAAAGCTACTCAAAGGCTTCCCATGGAAGTGGTTTTCTAAATATGTATGTCACTTGTTCTTTTGTTCCCACATAATCAACTCTGATGTTCTTTTCTGCAACTTTCTCTCATAGAAAGTGATACTTGATTGGAATGTGATTCGTCTTGGAGTGCATCACCGAGTTCTTTGAGATACTGATGGCACTTGTATTATCACAACAGATTGGAATGGGCTCATCATACTCAACCTGTATATTTGTCAGAGTTTGTTTCATTCAAAGAACCTATGTACAACATGATGTTGTTGCAATATACTTTCCCTCGGCTGTATATAAAGATATTGATGATTGTTTCTTGCTTAACCATGATATTAAACACTCACCCAGGTAGAACATTTCTCCACTGGTTCTTT